>CM042552.1:1692500-1760000 GCA_023630585.1 Cranoglanis bouderius
TCCTGCAGAAGTGACAGAGGGACAATCAGCCGTTCTGACCTGTAAAACCACCTGCAGTCTGACTGATCCAACATTCATCTGGTACAAAAACAGACGTGATTTAACCACAAAGACCACCAAGAGCAATGAAGTCCACCTGCAGCCGGTCAGCAGTGAGGATGCAGGCAGTTATAGCTGTGCTGTAAGAGGATATGAACATCTCCCCTCTCCTCCTCAAACCCTCAGCGTCAGATGTGAGCTTTATTTACCTTTTCTTATATATTGTAAAACTCAGTAGATCATAAATCACTTCATATTTACAGGAATGAAGGGAAAAGTAATGGTGTAAGTAAAGACAGCATAAAAGACTTTGAAAATGACCTTGAACTCCCTTCAGTGTCCTTTTCACTCCAGGATATAAAAAATGTTTATTATAATAGCATATCATTTAAAATATCTAAACACAGGTGCTGATAACTTTAAGCATTTAGGCATAACAAATCTATACAGAATCCCATCTTGACCATGTAAAGGGAAAATACAAGCACATACAGGAATGATAACAAGAAGGTGTCCCAGAATTATTACAGTATAAAAAGATTCTCAGATTTATGACTGAATATTGCAGTGAAGTGGGTTTTATATTCAATAGGAGCCACAGATAATGTTAAATAAAAGCAGTGAGATGAGCTGAAAATTATATTTAAGAACTGATGAAAGAAAAAAAAAAGAAAAAAACACTGATTATGACCATGAACTGCTTTCCTCACTCTTATCATGGAACTCTCTAGATCCTCCAAAGAAGGTCTCAGTGTCCATCAGCTCTTCTGGTGAAATAGTGGAGGGCAATTCAGTGACTCTGACCTGCAGCAGTGATGCTAACCCACCTGTGAAGGACTACACCTGGTTTAAGGGGAGGACACCAGTAGGAAAAGGAAAGACCTACACCATCTCCAAGATCAGCTCTGAGGACAGTGGAGAGTACAAGTGCAAGTGCAGTAATGAAGTCGGATATCAGGACTCCAGCGGTGTAACTCTGAATGTTCTGTGTAAGTTAAAGCTGAAGATCTCCTCACAGCCAATAAGAGATAAAACTCTCATAGATTTACTTTAAAGTGTAGCCTTCCCATCCATTTTAGATCCTCCAATGAAGGTGTCAGTGTCCATCAGCTCTTCTGGTGAAATAGTGGAGGGCAGTTCAGTGAATCTGACCTGCAGCAGTTATGCTAACCCACCTGTGGAGATCTACACCTGGTTTAAGGTGAAAGAATCATCACCTGTAGGATCTGGACAGAGTTACAGAGCTCTACAGAGTGGACAGTACTACTGCGAGGCTCAGAATAAACACGGCTCTGAGAGATCAGCTGCAGTGTCCATCACTTTAAACAGTAAGAGCGATGATTATTTATTCCTGTTTGATCACTGCTCTGTTATCCACTATGGATGAACTTTTAAAGAACGTCTTTTCATATACAGTGGGGGGAAAAAAGTATTTGATCCCCTGCTGATTTTGTACGTTTGCCCACTGACAAAGAAATGATCAGTCTATGATTTTAATGGTAGGTGTATTTTAACAGTGAGAGACAGAATAACAACAAAAAAATCCAGAAAAACACATTTCAAAAAAGTTATAAATTGTTTTGCATTTTAATGAGGGGAAATAAGTATTTGACCCCCTATCAATCAGCAAGATTTCTGGCTCCCAGGTGTCTTTTACACAGGTAATGAGCTGAGATTAGGAGCACTCTCTTAAAGGGAGTGCTCCTAATCTCAGTTTGTTACCTGTATAAAAGACACCTGTCCACAGAAGCAATCAATCAATCAGATTCCAAACTTTCCACCATGGCCAAGACCAAAGAGCTGTCCAAGGATGTCAGGGACAAGATTGTAGACCTACACAAGGCTGGAATGGGCTACAAGACCATCGCCAAGCAGCTTGGTGAGAAGGTGACAACAGTTGGTGCGATTATTCGCAAATGGAAGAGACTGTCAGTCTCCCTCGGTCTGGGGCTCCATGCAAGATCTCACCTCGTGGAGTTTCAATGATCATGAGAACAGTGAGGAATCGGCCCAGAACTACACGGGAGGATCTTGTTAATGATCTCAAGGCAGCTGGGACCATAGTCACCAAGAAAACAATTGGTAACACACTACGCCATGAAGGACTGAAATCCTGCAGCGCCCGCAAGGTCCCCCTGCTCAAGAAAGCACATGTACAGGCCCGTCTGAAGTTTGCCTGAATGATTCAGAGGAGAACTGGGTGAAAGTGTTGTGGTCAGGTGTGGTCAGATCTCTTTGGCATCAACTCAACTCGCCGTGTTTGGAGGAGGAGGAATGCTGCCTATGACCCCAAGTCATAACACCATCCCCACCGTCAAACATGGAGGTGGGAACATTATGCTTTGGGGGTGTTTTTCTGCTAAGGGGACAGGACAACTGCACCGCATCAAAGGGACGATGGACGGGGCCATGTACCGTCAAATCTTGGGTGAGAACCTCCTTCCCTCAGCCAGGGCATTGAAAATGACCTTAATGACTTGGAGAGGATCTGCAAAGAGGAGTGGGACAAAATCCCTCCTGAGATGTGTGCAAACCTGGTGGCCAACTACAAGAAACGTCTGACCTCTGTGATTGCCAACAAGGGTTTTGCCACCAAGTACTAAGTCGAAGGGGTCAAATACTTATTTCCCTCATTAAAATGCAAATCAATTTATAACTTTTTTGAAATGTGTTTTTCTGGATTTTTTTGTTGTTATTCTGTCTCTCACTGTTAAAATACACCTACCATTAAAATTATAGACTGATCATTTCTTTGTCAGTGGGCAAACGTACAAAATCAGCAGGGGATCAAATACTTTTTTCCCCCACTGTATGCCCTGTGTGTGTGTGTGTGTGTGTGTGTGTGTGTGTGTGTGTGTGTGTGTGTGTGTGTGTGTACACACTATCAGGTGGCTCTGTGATTGTGTATGTGGCTGTTGGAGTTGGACTTTTTGGGCTTGTAGCTCTTCTCTCTGCACTCTTCTGGCTGAGGTGAGAACATCTGAGCTGATAAATTCATCACTAATTCCTCTGAAGATGCTTACGATGGATAAATGTTTGACTTTGTGTGAGCAGAAGCAAGAGACAGAAGAAAAAGGCAGATGAAGATGACTATCAGGTGAGTTATTACAGAAATGTCCATCACGTGTCTGTTTTGTTCATAATAAACTCTTACTGTGAAGATCTTCAGCAGAACCTGCTCACGTTCTCCACCCCTCCTCTCTGCAGAACGTTGGGCCGAGTGCTAAAGACGACACGTACGCAGCTCTCGACCTCGCAGGCCGGGCGTCTGATGATGTGTATCACACACTTGCAGTAAGTGTTTAGTGAAAACTACAGTTACTTGTAGTATGTTGATGATGAAGGTCTAACCGGATGATGATGTATTTTATTGTTGTAAATCTGTGTTCTATAAAATTCAGATTTATTCAGTGAGAGTTGTTTTTTTCAGTTTTTGATTTTACTTTGGAGTTACACACCTGATTGGTCAAATTCAACAAGGCGTGGCCTCTTTCTTTGTTCACAGATTTCTCATCCCAGTCCTCCTGCTGACACGCCCACTTCCTCTGACCACTGAGCAGTGAGTTTTAGCTTTTAAACCCAAAACCAGCATTAGATTAGAGTACTGTGATAATATTACTTCTTTTAATCTGAAGATGTGAGAGCTACAATACACAGCTGTAACTCCAACAGTAATTTTATATTTATTTCCTAATCAGTAATATTAATAAAAGTAAATCAGAGAGTGTGTGATGATGACTGATGTAAATAAATGTCAGTAACGTGTTCTGCTTTAACACACATTTCTGATGTTTCTGTGTGTTTTTTCTTTCAGACTTTGAGGAACATGATGAATAAAATGAGTCCTGAAACAGCTGATGAATTGAGAGAGCTCCTCACTGAAGTGGAGAAACTGAATCCCTCCTTTACACCAGCAACATCAGCAACTTACAGCCTTTTAAAGCAGCTTTAATCATTTTATAGCCGTGTGTGAAGAACTTTTTTCTACTGCCAGCAGGTTAGGACTGTTCCAGTCAGCTGTAGAGTTTTCACTTATTAGTTATCGCTTCTTTATTGTGAATATCTGGATTTTGGTGGAATGAAGTGGAGTTACTGTCACCACCCCACAGTTGATTATTTTCCTATAACAGCAGGTCATTAAGTGTTTTATTCCTCTTACACCTCTCGATGAAAGTGTGTGTTTTGTTAGCAATGAGCTAGCCAACTACCATTAGAGATCATGTTTATGATGTATTAACTTTCTCCAAACTGTAAACTTTAGGTCAGTGTTATAGATTTAAGCAGTGAATGTGTCTATGATCTAAAGTAATTACTGCTATAAACTCATTTAAAGTAGTGATGTGATGTTTTATTTACTGTTGACGGTGTGAGCGGCCATGTTGGTCTGCATGAGGTCCTGATTGGCTCCCAGTGATCCTGGAATAGACTCCTGATTCATTGTGACTCTGACCAGGATAAAGCTCTTGTATATATCGTGGTAGAGCTACTTTAACTTGCCAAAGCTGTTCATATACATTGTTGTATCATTTTGTCTCACTCATATAATAAACCTATAAAACATATTATGTCACTTTTTATGTGAACTGCTCATGTCGCTATCGAGATCTGAAGCAAACAGCCATAAATTTTGTGTCATAGCAACTTTTTAAAAAGTTTCTGTAATCACAGGACAGTTATTATAGATCAAGGAAAAACTTCTGCTGCCAGACCTCACAAAACTGATCAGTCATTGATAATTAATCAGTTACATTAATCATTATTCAGCTTAAACCATCTCTCAGACACAAGTACGAGAGAGTAAGGACAGTCCAGAAGTGTATTTAATGTAGGTTTAATTTATTTTGTATAGGAACAAAATTGTGATGTCTGAATGAAGCTTTTGCTCCAGCTGAATCGATAAAGAGTTCATTAGTCAAAGCTTTTCATCGCAGTGTGCGATAGTGACACCTGATGGTCAAAAGGTTAATCACATCTATTATTGTACTGCATCCTGCTGCAGGCTGCTGTGGGGTCTTTTAAGTGTGTACAAGTACTGAAATATCATAACAGTACTGTTACTTCCCAAAATAATCTACTCTGAGTAGAGAAAAATACTCCTGCTGCTCCTCCTACTATTTTTTTTTTTTACAAAGTATTCACTAAGCAATAAACATAAATAATCTCTGTGTGATCTGCTGCATGTTTATAGTGCTCAGTCATAGAGAGAAACTCCATGTTACAGCCGCTCTAACACACTTACATGAATGTTTGAGTAATTAATTACGGATTTGAATCATGTGTGTTACACTGCTGTTGTGCTTCAGGAATAAATTTGTCTGTAAACGTGTGTATTTCATGTGCAGAAAACGCAGTTTCACATGGTGTCCAGCAGAGGGCTGATTTTATAACTCTGATCTTCAGTCTGCAATCTGATGCTTTAGAAGAACTCTATTTTGATTACAGGTCCTCTCTGGAATTGAATTGGTCTTTAACCCTTAGGAGTCTGAGGCATGTTTTGGATCCTGGAGATGTTTTGACATGCCCTGAAAATTCGTTCTTATTTCAGATACTTATAGCATATTAATGGCAAAAGTCTCATTACATTATATTCAGCACAGATTCTGCTACAGTAATGTGTGAGGATCATGTTTGTATATGTTTGTATTTTTGAAAAAAGCAAGTTGGTAATAAAAAAATAATTAAAGTGGATCGCACACCAGACGAGAAGCGCCGCATCACACCGCGTCTTTAACAAACGAACACATTGTTTTCTATGAGTGTACGCACACAGGCCACGCCCAGCTACGAAAATCCCTCCGCGCCACAGACCACCACTCACATAGTTTTCTATTAAATTAAATTTGTCCCAAATCGTCGTTAATGTACATACTGACTTCACCATAGGATGCAGGATACATTAATAGTTTTACATGCATAGCTTTACAGCTTGAATAAACATGATGAATGAATTGAATGAATGATAAATGTTGCCCTTTCTAATCAACGTAAATCTTTATAAACTTTCATTTTGAACTGATCTCTCCCTCTTCACAGAAAACGAGTGCAGAATAAGATGGAAGTCACTTCTAGACAACTGTATCAAGTGGCTCTGGAGCTATTTGTCAACAGCAGTGGAAATACACCAGCGTTACCCTACACCTCACTGATACTAACCACTGAGTTAATCAGTTAAAATTTTTATTTTACTTCATCATGCCGGTGTGTATCAGTGTTTACAGTCCTGTAAAGCCATAATTAACACTGGGTTCATGTGTTTCTCTCTATGACCATCATCTGCTGTGTCTCCTTTGGCCTGAAGGAGGAGCTGTTGAGTTCATTACACTCAGTCATGTGGAAAGAACTGCTTACACACATTTATTCTGAGTTCTGCTTATATAAACTTTCATTTTCTAATACATTCAGTCAGCATTAAATAAAAATTTGTTTTGTTATGAATTATGAGCTTTTTTTCTGCCACATCATCAACTTATACTGATGCAATATTCAGTATATCTATATAAATATTATAGTATTACATTTAGCATCACAGTATATTCAGTGTTACACTATAGTGTTTAGTAATATAGTATTGTACACAGTGTTATAGTACACTGCCTGGCAAAAAAAAAAAAAAGTAGCACACTATAAAATTCATCGCACCACCTTTAGCTTTGATCATCGTGGCATTGTTTCGACAACCTTGTGCAACATGACAACATTTATTTCAATCCAGAGTTAATTCATTAATTTTTGGCCGAGATCTTGTATTGGGGAAGGGAGAGTCGAACCACTCCGTAAAGTCTTCTACGGCACATCCCAAAGACTTTCAACGGGGTTAAGGTCAGGACTCTGTGGTGGCCAATTCATGTGTCAAAATGATTCCTCATGCTCCCCGAACCACTCTTTCACAATTTGAGCCCAAGGAATCTTGGCATTGTCATCCTGGAATATACCTGTGCCATCAGGGAATGAAAGAAATCCATTGATGGGATAACCAGGTCATTCAGTACATTCAGGTTCTCAGCTGACTGCATTTTATTGCCGTGTAATGTTGCTGAGCCTCAACCTGACCAATTGAAGCAACCCCAGATCATAACACCAGAGGCTTGTACAGTAGGCACTATGCATGATGGGTACATTGCTTCATGTGCTTTCCTTCTTACCCTGATGTACCCATCACTTTGGAATAGGGTAAATCTGGACTCAACAGACCACCTGACCTTTTTCCATTGCTCCACAGTCCAAACTTTATGCTCCCTAGCAAACTGAAGTTATTTTTATCTGATTAGCCTCACACTGATTAGGCCACACATCTGTTTACTCCCAGTGCTATGAGTTCTCGTCACATTGTGCATGTGGAAATGCGCTTTCTTTCACTATTAAACATAGACACATAGACATGAGTTCTACTGTTGATTTTTTACAATGTGACTTCACCAAGCATTTTAAAGATCTCATTTTAAAGTTGACAGTTCATCGCTCTCCTTCCAGGTTTTAATAATGCGTTGGACAGTTCTTAACCCAATTCCAGGGATTTCAGCAATCTCCTTAGTTGGTTTCTTTGCTTGATGCCAATCACTTGCCCCTTCTGAAACACAGTAACATCTTTTCCACGGCCACGGGATACGTCTTCCCACATGGTTCTTTAAGAAATGAGAAGCTACACACTGCATCAGTTAGGGTTAAAAGAATTGATGCCAGCTGAAACATGTTAATCACTGCAATAATGAGCCAATCATAGGCTCTTAAATATTTGTTTAGGCTATTTAAATCCAAATAGAGACCTTTTTTGGCCAGGCAGTGTATTATCTTCAATATTACAGTATTATATTCAGTATTTAATTCATTTATCTTCTCTCATGGTGAATTTTAGCTACAATATTCTCTGTAACTGCATTGGTTTTGCTTTCAGTGTTGGTGATAGGTGACACACACTTCTGAGTGAGGCATTACAAACAGGATTGAAATGTGAGATTAGTGTTTAGAAAAGTAACTGCTCATGACTGCCCCGTGTGGCAGAGCAGCGGTACTGCACTACAGGACAATTCAACACTGACACTTCCTGTTAAAGCTGCATTAGTCATGACTCTAAACGTTAAGTAGTTGGGTTCAACATTTGAATGATTTTTTTTTTTACTCCCTGAGCTGACTCCATTCCTGGGATCATTTTCAAGCAATGAGCTCGGCTGTTTATTTATGAAGGGCATTGGCTTACTTTGTAATTTAGATAGAGATGATAAAAATACCTAAAATGAAATAGTTAAAATAAAATAAACCACACAGTTATATAAATACCAATAACAGTTATAAATTACTTATTTTAAATTAAGACTATACATTGTGTAGTGTGTGTGTGTGTGTGTGTGTGTGTGTGTGTGTGTTTGTGGTGTTGTTTCACTTCCTCAGTTTGCAAGGCAGTGGGTTCATTTGTTCACACATTGAACTGATGTGTATAAATGTCCTGTACACAATGCATACACACTTTTTTACTCTGGTGCAAACACAATCTTGCTGATGCATTAACACATGTTTGAAAATGGTAATACATGTTTAGCCTTAATTAATAATTAAAAAAGGAGCAATTAATTTGCCTTTGTATAAAACATCTCAGGGGTAATAAATGCACAAGCAACACATTACACAACAATGACTTTATCATACTCGAGGTGAAAACTCTCTGCTTCAGTGCTAGTCTCTTAGGGTTTATTATAATTTAGGGAGCCTATAGAGTATTTTCTTTTAGATTCATTAAAAATGTGCATCTTTAATCTTTCTTTGTCTGAGTTTTTTTCTCCAGTTCAGAAGAAGGGACAAATTTAGCAATGAAGAGGAAACAAAATGATGTGTTCACACATACACATCAGCAACACGTCTTAACCACACACTCTTTCTCTCACGCATTTATTTAGTCGTAGTTCGGTTGCTGGACATGAGGGTCGAGAAGGCACAGTAAGAAAACATTAAAGTTTAATATTCTTTACTTACTAAATTTCCTCATTATATGTACATTTCCTGAACATAGAGAGGCTCAGTGTTGGGTTTTTTCAGTGCGGTTGTACTTTGTGTTGTTAAATTGGGAACTACGTGACATTTGGTAGGTTTTACTGATTGCGTATCTGTACTGGGAATTATGGATATACAGTATAATACTGACTTCATGATCAATTATGTCTGAGATAATTCTGGCTTTTTGTGTATTTTTATAAAAATTTCAAACTTTGAATGTTAAAATATTTGTATTGAATATCTTCTGCTGGATCTTACTGTGAATATTCACCCTATGATCATATACCATTTGTTGCTATTTTCCTGACAGTTTTTCTCACAGTGTTTATATAGTGATACCTACTGTGTACCTTGAAGTGTGATTTGATATTTTGGTCATGTGACCCACCTCTAGTGTCATGTTTCTGAGTCCTGCTACAGGAGTAATGTTATCTTATGTAGCACTTTTATCTCATGTAGTATTTTCCTGCTTTAACACACTCATGTCTGCTTTGTTAATTATCTGATGAGTTGAATCAGGTGTGTTGGGAAAAGGGAAAACACTGAGATTAGTAGAGCAGGAGTACTCCAGGAGCAGAGAGGAGAAAGGCTGATTATGTAGCTGTAGCTGTTGGTGGTACTGTGGTGAGGAAGTGTGGAAGGCCATCGGGGCCAATACATGTAGCTCTGTTCATTTATCAAATGTGTTTCATACAGCTAGAGTTTTATTAATTGTCAGTTAAAAAGAGCAATCCTCATATTCAGACAATATAATATGATTTTTATATAAGAAATGAAACTGTGTGTGTGTGTGTGTGTGTGTGTGTGTGTGTGTGTGTGTGTGTGTGTGTGTGTGTGTAAAAATTACTGATGTGATGAAGCTGATTTACTGTTACAACCTTGAAGTTGATTATTTTCTTACAACAGCACGTCCCCACTGTTTATTCCTTTTATACTGCAATAATTTGCCAAAATTTTTTTTTCCCTTAAAGAACGATGTCATAATTTTTATCTGTTTATTGTTACATTCAGTGCTGTGTCTAATGCAAAGCATAAACTCCTCTGTCCTGAAGATATCAGGACAATTAAATTTACAGATTTACCCCTAACTGTTACAAAGCGCTGACACAGGAGACTCCTTCCATAAATGTTAAATAAACTTCTCCTTACCGAAAACTTCACCATATCAACAATTACACACATTCTACTGTACTGGGCACATTCACATTCTCACAGTCCGCTGTACAAGTCCCTGAGAATGAGCTGTTACTATAGAAACGATGATGTATTAGAACGAGTGCATTAATATAAACCTGTGATTTGCAGCTGCACTACTGTCAGGGCTGCTGTTATAGAAAATTAATCAACACCTTCTGACCAATCACAATCCAGAATTCAGCAGAGCTGTGGAATAAAAATAAATAATCCTCCAGCTAATGAAAGACTTCTGATGGATGCTGTGATAATTGTGTCATCATGTAATAATTTATCTAAAGAAAAGGAGGTTTAACAGCTCAGTAGACTGTATGTTATTGTTGTGACTTAATATAAGTCAAATTTATAGTTGTTTTTTTTCTATAGAAATTATCCAGCAGTGACGTCCCTCAAAATGGCTTCTCCACTTTATCTGGTCTTTCTGTTCATCTCAGGTGAGTCACACATTAACATCCTCACAATTACACACCCCAGACACAATAAATAAAAGTTAAACCATCAGTATAATTTGATATTTGTTGTAAATGCATTATAATATATATATATATATATATATATAATATAATATACATTATAAATATAATATAACACTGCTCCTCACTTATAGGATATTGTGTGAGTAAAATGGGTTTAAGATCAGAATCACGTTTAACTAAGACACGCCTCTGTTTTTGAAAAACTCCGCCCCCTTGCATAACTCTCACATAACGTGTGAGTAGTGTTTAAGTCTGTAGTTAAATCTGAACACTGGCATGTGTGTGTGTGTGTGTGTGTGTGTGTGTGTGTGTGTATGTGTGTGTATGTGTGTGTGTGTGTGTGTGTGTGCGCGTGCTTAACTTAACTCTTAGTAAGATATAAAATGGAAAAGACAGAAACATCATCTCCTGCCCCTAAAACCTGAAGTCCAGCTGAAATATTGTTTGAATATTCGTAAAGAATTGTTTTTATTTCTCCAACCCGGAGTTCCAGAGGAGAGAAGTGAAGCTGTAAGATAACTCAGTGTTTTATGGGGCTCAGGATAATGACCTCTAATCACCTCTTTCATGTATCATGTCTCAGGAGCTCTTGGGAATGAATGGAGCGCGAAATACAGCCAACTAAATCTCTGTGCTTTAAAAGGATCTACAGTGTTTATGAACGGCTCGTACACACACCCAACACATCTTACAGTGACGAACAGGTTTTGGTTATTAGACCCAGTTCAGGGTAAAGAGCCGACTGATCTGCGTAATGAACCAGGTTACTCAGGCAGAGTGAAGTATTTAGGAGATAAACAGAAACACTTCTCCCTCAGACTGAGTGACGTGAAGAAAACAGATGAACACATGTATTTATTCAGAATCATAACAAATGTAGAAAGAGAAAGATTCCAAGGTCATCCTGGAGTTAAACTCACTGTTACAGGTAAATAAAATCATCTTATTTTCTACATATATCACTCAGGCCATAATCTCTCTTTAGATACAGGAGTGTCAGAGTTTTTTTGTCAGATTAATGAAGATCTCTAACATGTTCTTAGTGAATTAATGTTTTAATTAAACACATAAAAGCTCTGATTTACTAAGATTACAAACACAGACACTAATTTGCTCGTGGATCTGATAAACTGAACATTACAGCTTGTTTTGCAGGTGATTTACGGAAGTTTCTGGGCGCTACGTTTCCTCTTTAGCCATTAGATCAATAACGTAAAATGAAATTGTTTTCAGAAAACGAAACTAAACATTAATTACAGTACATTACAATGCTAAAAGCAAATAATAAATAGTAAGCTAGAAAAAAAACTGCTAGTCAGAGCTTAATAATTTGTGCCCCAGAAACACACAGCCAACAGAACTTAAATACAGTAACAAGACAGAACCACACACAGGTGAGGCTGATTAATGAGGCATGTGACATTCAGGGGCTGATGGGTAATGTAGTTCCATACGATCATAACACGTAAAAGAGAGGGCACAAAAGATTAATTATTACATTAGCATATAATAAAAACTGATAAAATAGAAGACTTTTAAAAATGTGGTGAATATCTAATCTAAAACTTTACTGTGGGAATGTTAAGTCAGCTTTTAATTGTGAGAAGAGAAGTAAAAAGTCAGTAGTTTTTTGAATTATTCACTTTTTAAGGTAATTTAATATTTACCATTTGGTTGTATTGTCTTTTCAGCTTTATTGATTTTTGAGTAAAACACAAAATTTATTTTCTTTATCTTCATAAAATCTATAAAGGACTGATTGAGGGACTCGAGCTGGTAGATTATTCACTGAAGCAGATTTAATGTTTCTCTCGTTGTTTAAGATCTTCAGGTGATCGCTCCTGCAGAAGTGACAGAGGGACAATCAGCCGTTCTGACCTGTAAAACCACCTGCAGTCTGACTGATCCAACATTCATCTGGTACAAAAACAGACGTGATTTAACCACAAAGACCACCAAGAGCAATGAAGTCCACCTGCAGCCGGTCAGCAGTGAGGATGCAGGCAGTTATAGCTGTGCTGTAAGAGGATATGAACATCTCCCCTCTCCTCCTCAAACCCTCAGCGTCAGATGTGAGCTTTATTTACCTTTTCTTATATATTGTAAAACTCAATAGATCATAAATCACTTCATATTTACAGGAATGAAGGGAAAAGTAATGGTGTAAGTAAAGACAGCATAAAAGACTTTGAAAATGACCTTGAACTCCCTTCAGTGTCCTTTTCACTCCAGGATATAAAAAATGTTTATTATAATAGCATATCATTTAAAATATCTAAACACAGGTGCTGATAACTTTAATCATTTAGGCATAACAAATCTATACAGAATCCCATCTTGACTATGTAAAGGGAAAATACAAGCACATACAGGAATGATAACAAGAAGGTGTCCCAGAATTATTACAGTATAAAAAGATTCTCAGATTTATGACTGAATATTGCAGTGAAGTGGGTTTTATATTCAATAGGAGCCACAGATAATGTTAAATAAAAGCAGTGAGATGAGCTGAAAATTATATTCATGAACTGATGAAAGAAAAAAAAAAAAAAAACACTGATTATGACCATGAACTGCTTTCCTCACTCTTATCATGGAACTCTCTAGATCCTCCAAAGAAGGTCTCAGTGTCCATCAGCTCTTCTGGTGAAATAGTGGAGGGCAATTCAGTGACTCTGACCTGCAGCAGTGATGCTAACCCACCTGTGAAGGACTACACCTGGTTTAAGGGGAGGACACCAGTAGGAAAAGGAAAGACCTACACCATCTCCAAGATCAGCTCTGAGGACAGTGGAGAGTACAAGTGCAAGTGCAGTAATGAAGTCGGATATCAGGACTCCAGCGGTGTAACTCTGAATGTTCTGTGTAAGTTAAAGCTGAAGATCTCCTCACAGCCAATAAGAGATAAAACTCTCATAGATTTACTTTAAAGTGTAGCCTTCCCATCCATTTTAGATCCTCCAATGAAGGTGTCAGTGTCCATCAGCTCTTCTGGTGAAATAGTGGAGGGCAGTTCAGTGACTCTGACCTGCAGCAGTTATGCTAACCCACCTGTGGAGATCTACACCTGGTTTAAGGTGAATGAATCATCACCTGTAGGATCTGGACAGAGTTACAGAGCTCTACAGAGTGGACAGTACTACTGCGAGGCTCAGAATAAACACGGCTCTGAGAGATCAGCTGCAGTGTCCGTCACTTTAAACAGTAAGAGCGACGATTATTTATTCCTGTTTGATCACTGCTCTGTTATCCACTATGGATGAACTTTTAAAGAACGTCTTTTCATTTACAGTGGGGGAAAAAGTATTTGATCCCCTATCAATCAGCAAGATTTCTGGCTCCCAGGTGTCTTTTACACAGGTAATGAGCTGAGATTAGGAGCACTCTCTTAAAGGGAGTGCTCCTAATCTCAGTTTGTTACCTGTAAAAAGACACCTGTCCACAGAAGCAATCAATCAATCAGATTCCAAACTCTCCACCATGGCCAAGACCAAAGAGCTGTCCAAGGATGTCAGGGACAAGATTGTAGACCTACACAAGGCTGGAATGGGCTACAAGACCATCGCCAAGCAGCTTGGTGAGAAGGTGACAACAGTTGGTGCGATTATTCGCAAATGGAAGAGACTGTCAGTCTCCCTCGGTCTGGGGCTCCATGCAAGATCTCACCTCGTGGAGTTTCAATGATCATGAGAACAGTGAGGAATCGGCCCAGAACTACACGGGAGGATCTTGTTAATGATCTCAAGGCAGCTGGGACCATAGTCACCAAGAAAACAATTGGTAACACACTATGCCGTGAAGGACTGAAATCCTGCAGCGCCCGCAAGGTCCCCCTGCTCAAGAAAGCACATGTACAGGCCCGTCTGAAGTTTGCCTGAATGATTCAGAGGAGAACTGGGTGAAAGTGTTGTGGTCAGGTGTGGTCAGATCTCTTTGGCATCAACTCAACTCGCCGTGTTTGGAGGAGGAGGAATGCTGCCTATGACCCCAAGTCATAACACCATCCCCACCGTCAAACATGGAGGTGGGAACATTATGCTTTGGAGGTGTTTTTCTGCTAAGGGGACAGGACAACTGCACCGCATCAAAGGGACGATGGACGGGGCCATGTACCGTCAAATCTTGGGTGAGAACCTCCTTCCCTCAGCCAGGGCATTGAAAATGACCTTAATGACTTGGAGAGGATCTGCAAAGAGGAGTGGGACAAAATCCCTCCTGAGATGTGTGCAAACCTGGTGGCCAACTATAAGAAATGTCTGACCTCTGTGATTGCCAACAAGGGTTTTGCCACCAAGTACTAAGTCGAAGGGGTCAAATACTTATTTCCCTCATTAAAATGCAAATCAATTTATAACTTTTTTGAAATGTGTTTTTCTGGATGTTTTTGTTGTTATTCTGTCTCTCACTGTTAAAATACACCTACCATTAAAATCATAGACTGATCATTTCTTTGTCAGTGGGCAAACGTACAAAATCAGCAGGGGATCAAATACTTTTTTCCCCCACTGTATGCCCTGTGTGTGTGTGTGTGTGTGTGTGTGTGTGTGTGTGTGTGTGTGTGTGTGTGTGTGTGTGTGTGTGTGTAATATCCCAATCCTGGGGTGTTTACAGGATGAGGGTTTGGAAACGGGTGTACTGCTTTTTTAACCCCCTACAGTGTAATGTTTTTCTCTCTCTCTCTCTCTCTCTCTCTCTCTCTCTCTCTCTCTCTCTCTCTCTGTGTGTGTGTGTGTGTGTGTGTGTGTATGTGTGTGTGTGTATTTGTGTGTGTGTGGGGGTGTGTGTGTGTGTGTGTGTGAGAGAGAGAGAGAGAGAGAGAGAGAGAGAGAGAGAGAGACAGACAGAGCGTGTAAGCATTTAGAGTCAGAATAGGGAACAGGGACTCTGGAAGGGTTTGAAGTACCAAGACTAATGCAAGTCAACACACACACACACACACACACACACACACACACACACACACACACACACACACAGACAAACACACAGATAGAGTTACACTTCAGAGTCTCCCCCTTTGCAACCCCCACTAACCCCTGGTTACAGGGGTCAGTGTGTGTGTGTGTGTGTGTGTGTGTGTGTGTGTGTGTGTGTGTGTGTGTGTGTGTGTTTGTGTGTGTGTGTGTGTGTGTGTGTGTGTGTGTGTGTAAACCTTGCAGGGTAGCGAGATAAATAAACTTTTCTAACCAAATGTATTAACTTATACCACAGCGCTGCTGAATGCTGGATTCTGATTGGTCAGAAGGTTGTTGATTAGTTCTCTAGAACAGCAGCTCTGACAGCAGCGCAGGTTTATATTAATGCGCCCGTTCTAATACGTTACCGTTTCCATAGTAACAGCTCGTTCACAGGACAGCGGACGCTCCACATAAACGGATTCAAAAATCGCCTATACGGTGACGTTTTCTTAAAGTAAGGAGACGTTTATGTAACATTTATGGAAGGAGTCTCCAGTGTCGGCGCTTTGTAACAGCTGGAAGTTTAGGTTTTCTGACATCTTCAGGACAGAGGAGGAGTTCACGCTCCATCGCGGTTTCTCTGTAAGAAAGTCGAAATGTTCATTCCGGCGTAACGGATGTGACGTGGACTCGGAGTGACGTGCGATGAATGTGTGTTAACGCGCCAGTTTTGATACGTGACGTGACGTGACATTCCGGGGAGAGCTCAAAAAGGAAAAGAGAGAGAGAGAGAGTACAAGAGAAGCACTTTTGTCTCACTGTTTTAATTCCAGACGTGGAGTAAACATGACATTTTAACCCTGCTGGCTCGATACAAGGCTGCCTTTCATCACATCTGTAACGAGCCGACCAATCAAACGCGCCGTTTAACCAATCATGTTTAATAAAACAAACCGGGTGCTCATGTGTAACGTGATGCCGTGATTGGCAGCGAGAGAGGCCGACCTGACCCGAGCTCCGCCTTCTGATTACACTGTTTATTTTTTTATAAGAGAGATCAGCTGCAGTGTCCGTCACTTTAAACAGTAAGAGCGATGATTATTTATTCCTGTTTGATCACTGCTCCGTTATCCACTATGGATGAACTTTTAAAACATCTTTTCACTTCTGGCCTGTGTGTGTGTGTGTGTGTGTGTGTGTGTGTGTGTGTGTGTGTGTGTGTGTGTGTTTGTGTGTGTGTGTGTGTACACACTATCAGGTGGCTCTGTGATTGTGTATGTGGCTGTTGGAGTTGGACTTTTTGGGCTTGTAGCTCTTCTCTCTGCACTCTTCTGGCTGAGGTGAGAACATCTGAGCTGATAAATTCATCACTAATTCCTCTGAAGATGCTTACGATGGATAAATATTTGACTTTGTGTGAGCAGAAGCAAGAGACAGAAGAAAAAGGCAGATGAAGATGACTATCAGGTGAGTTATTACAGAAATGTCCATCACGTGTCTGTTTTGTTCATAATAAACTCTTACTGTGAAGATCTTCAGCAGAACCTGCTCACGTTCTCCACCCCTCCTCTCTGCAGAACGTTGGGCCGAGTGCTAAAGACGACACGTACGCAGCTCTCGACCTCGCAAGCCGGGCGTCTGATGATGTGTATCACACACTTGCAGTAAGTGTTTAGTGAAAACTACAGTTACTTGTAGTATGTTGATGATGAAGGTCTAACCGGATGATGATGTATTTTATTGTTGTAAATCTGTGTTCTATAAAATTCAGATTTATTCAGTGAGAGTAGTTTTTTTCAGTTTTTGATTTTACTTTGGAGTTACACACCTGATTGGTCAAATTCAACAAGGCGTGGCCTCTTTCTTTGTTCACAGATTTCTCATCCCAGTCCTCCTGCTGACACACCCACTTCCTCTGACCACTGAGCAGTGAGTTTTAGCTTTTAACCCCAAAACCAGCATTAGATTAGAGTACTGTGATAATATTACTTCTTTTAATCTGAAGATGTGAGAGCTACAATACACAGCTGTAACTCCAACAGTAATTTTATATTTATTTCCTAATCAGTAATATTAATAAAAGTAAATCAGAGAGTGTGTGATGATGACTGATGTAAATAAATGTCAGTAACGTGTTCTGCTTTAACACACATTTCTGATGTTTCTGTGTGTTTTTTCTTTCAGACTTTGAGGAACATGATGAATAAAATGAGTCCTGAAACAGCTGATGAATTGAGAGAGCTCCTCACTGAAGTGGAGAAACTGAATCCCTCCTTTACACCAGCAACATCAGCAACTTACAGCCTTTTAAAGCAGCTTTAATCATTTTATAGCCGTGTGTGAAGAACTTTTTTCTACTGCCAGCAGGTTAGGACTGTTCCAGTCAGCTGTAGAGTTTTCACTTATTAGTTATCGCTTCTTTATTGTGAATATCTGGATTTTGGTGGAATGAAGTGGAGTTACTGTCACCACCCCACAGTTGATTATTTTCCTATAACAGCAGGTCATTAAGTGTTTTATTCCTCTTACACCTCTCGATGAAAGTGTGTGTTTTGTTAGCAATGAGCTAGCCAACTACCATTAGAGATCATGTTTATGATGTATTAACTTTCTCCAAACTGTAAACTTTAGGTCAGTGTTATAGATTTAAGCAGTGAATGTGTCTATGATCTAAAGTAATTACTGCTATAAACTCATTTAAAGTAGTGATGTGATGTTTTATTTACTGTTGACGGTGTGAGCGGCCATGTTGGCCGGCATGAGGTCCTGATTGGCTCCCAGTGATCCTGGAATAGACTCCTGATTCATTGTGACTCTGACCAGGATAAAGCTCTTGTATATATCGTGGTAGAGCTACTTTAACTTGCCAAAGCTGTTCATATACATTGTTGTATCATTTTGTCTCACTCATATAATAAACCTATAAAACATATTATGTCACTTTTTATGTGAACTGCTCATGTCGCTATCGAGATCTGAAGCAAACAGCCATAAATTTTGTGTCATAGCAACTTTTTAAAAAGTTTCTGTAATCACAGGACAGTTATTATAGATCAAGGAAAAACTTCTGCTGCCAGACCTCACAAAACTGATCAGTCATTGATAATTAATCAGTTACATTAATCATTATTCAGCTTAAACCATCTCTCAGACACAAGTACGAGAGAGTAAGGACAGTCCAGAAGTGTATTTAATGTAGGTTTAATTTATTTTGTATAGGAACAAAATTGTGATGTCTGAATGAAGCTTTTGCTCCAGCTGAATCGATAAAGAGTTCATTACTCAAAGCTTTTCATCGCAGTGTGCGATAGTGACACCTGATGGTCAAAAGGTTAATCACATCTATTATTGTACTGCATCCTGCTGCAGGCTGCTGTGGGGTCTTTTAAGTGTGTACAAGTACTGAAATATCATAACAGTACTGTTACTTCCCAAAATAATCTACTCTGAGTAGAGAAAAATACTCCTGCTGCTCCTCCTACTATTTTTTTTTACAAAGTATTCACTAAGCAATAAACATAAATAATCTCTGTGTGATCTGCTGCATGTTTATAGTGCTCAGTCATAGAGAGAAACTCCATGTTACAGCCGCTCTAACACACTTACATGAATGTTTGAGTAATTAATTACGGATTTGAATCATGTGTGTTACACTGCTGTTGTGCTTCAGGAATAAATTTGTCTGTAAACGTGTGTATTTCATGTGCAGAAAACGCAGTTTCACATGGTGTCCAGCAGAGGGCTGATTTTATAACTCTGATCTTCAGTCTGCAATCTGATGCTTTAGAAGAACTCTATTTTGATTACAGGTCCTCTCTGGAATTGAATTGGTCTTTAACCCTTAGGAGTCTGAGGCATGTTTTGGATCCTGGAGATGTTTTGACATGCCCTGAAAATTCGTTCTTATTTCAGATACTTATAGCATATTAATGGCAAAAGTCTCATTACATTATATTCAGCACAGATTCTGCTACAGTAATGTGTGAGGATCATGTTTGTATATGTTTGTATTTTTGAAAAAAGCAAGTTGGTAATAAAAAAATAATTAAAGTGGATCGCACACCAGACGAGAAGCGCCGCATCACACCGCGTCTTTAACAAACGAACACATTGTTTTCTATGAGTGTACGCACACAGGCCACGCCCAGCTACGAAAATCCCTCCGCGCCACAGACCACCACTCACATAGTTTTCTATTAAATTAAATTTGTCCCAAATCGTCGTTAATGTACATACTGACTTCACCATAGGATGCAGGATACATTAATAGTTTTACATGCATAGCTTTACAGCTTGAATAAACATGATGAATGAATTGAATGAATGATAAATGTTGCCCTTTCTAATCAACGTAAATCTTTATAAACTTTCATTTTGAACTGATCTCTCCCTCTTCACAGAAAACGAGTGCAGAATAAGATGGAAGTCACTTCTAGACAACTGTATCAAGTGGCTCTGGAGCTATTTGTCAACAGCAGTGGAAATACACCAGCGTTACCCTACACCTCACTGATACTAACCACTGAGTTAATCAGTTAAAATTTTTATTGTACTTCATCATGCCGGTGTGTATCAGTGTTTACAGTCCTGTAAAGCCATAATTAACACTGGGTTCATGTGTTTCTCTCTATGACCATCTCCTGCTGTGTCTCCTTTGGCCTGAAGGAGGAGCTGTTGAGTTCATTACACTCAGTCATGTGGAAAGAACTGCTTACACACATTTATTCTGAGTTCTGCTTACATAAACTTTCATTTTCTAATACATTCAGTCAGCATTAAATAAAAATTTGTTTTGTTATGAATTATGAGCTTTTTTTCTGCCACATCATCAACTTATACTGATGCAATATTCAGTATATCTATATAAATATTATAGTGTTACATTTAGCATCACAGTATATTCAGTGTTATACTATAGTGTTTAGTAATATAGTATTGTACACAGTGTTATAGTACACTGCCTGGCAAAAAAAAAAAAAGTAGCACACTATAAAATTCATCGCACCACCTTTAGCTTTGATCATCGTGGCATTGTTTCGACAACCTTGTGCAACATGACAACATCTATTTCAATCCAGAGTTAATTCATTAATTTTTGGGCTCAAGGAATCTTGGCATTGTCATCCTGGAATATACCTGTGCCATCAGGGAATGAAAAAAATCCATTGATGGGATAACCAGGTCATTCAGTACATTCAGGTTCTCAGCTGACTGCATTTTATTGCCGTGTAATGTTGCTGAGCCTCAACCTGACCAATTGAAGCAACCCCAGATCATAACACCAGAGGCTTGTACAGTAGGCACTATGCATGATGGGTACATTGCTTCATGTGCTTTCCTTCTTACCCTGATGTACCCATCACTTTGGAATAGGGTAAATCTGGACTCAACAGACCACCTGACCTTTTTCCATTGCTCCACAGTCCAAACTTTATGCTCCCTAGCAAACTGAAGTTGTTTTTATCTGATTAGCCTCACACTGATTAGGCCACACATCTGTTTACTCCCAGTGCTATGAGTTCTCGTCACATTGTGCATGTGGAAATGCGCTTACTTTCACTATTAAATATAGACACATAGACATGAGTTCTACTGTTGATTTTTTACAATGTGACTTCACCAAGCATTTTAAAGATCTCATTTTAAAGTTGACAGTTCCTCGCTCTCCTTCCAGGTTTTAATAATGCGTTGGACAGTTCTTAACCCAATTCCATGGATTTCAGCAATCTCCTTAGTTGGTTTCTTTGCTTGATGCCAATCACTTGCCCCTTCTGAAACACAGTAACATCTTTTCCACGGCCACGGGATACGTCTTCCCACATGGTTCTTCAAGAAATGAGAAGCTACACACTGCATCAGTTAGGGTTAAAAGAATGGATGCCAGCTGAAACATGTTAATCACTGCAATAATGAGCCAATCATAGGCTCTTAAATATTTGTTTAGGCTATTTAAATCCAAATAGAGACCTTTTTTGGCCAGGCAGTGTATTATCTTCAATATTACAGTATTATATTCAGTATTTAATTCATTTATCTTCTCTCATGGTGAATTTTAGCTACAATATTCTCTGTAACTGCATTGGTTTTGCTTTCAGTGTTGGTGATAGGTGACACACACTTCTGAGTGAGGCATTACAAACAGGATTGAAATGTGAGATTAGTGTTTAGAAAAGTAACTGCTCATGACTGCCCCGTGTGGCAGAGCAGCGGTACTGCACTACAGGACAATTCAACACTGACACTTCCTGTTAAAGCTGCATTAGTCATGACTCTAAACGTTAAGTAGTTGGGTTCAACATTTGAATGATTTTTTTTTTTTACTCCCTGAGCTGACTCCATTCCTGGGATCATTTTCAAGCAATGAGCTCGGCTGTTTATTTATGAAGGGCATTGGCTTACTTTGTAATTTAGATAGAGATGATAAAAATACCTAAAATGAAATAGTTAAAATAAAATAAACCACACAGTTATATAAATACCAATAACAGTTATAAATTACTTATTTTAAATTAAGACTATACATTGTGTAGTGTGTGTGTGTGTGTGTGTGTGTGTGTGTGTGTGTTTGTGGTGTTGTTTCACTTCCTCAGTTTGCAAGGCAGTGGGTTCATTTGTTCACACATTGAACCGATGTGTATAAATGTCCTGTACACAATGCATACACACTTTTTTACTCTGGTGCAAACACAATCTTGCTGATGCATTAACACATGTTTGAAAATGGTAATACATGTTTAGCCTTAATTAATAATTAAAAAAGGAGCAATTAATTTGCCTTTGTATAAAACATCTCAGGGGTAATAAATGCACAAGCAACACATTACACAACAATGACTTTATCATACTCGAGGTGAAAACTCTCTGCTTCAGTGCTAGTCTCTTAGGGTTTATTATAATTTAGGGAGCCTATAGAGTATTTTCTTTTAGATTCATTAAAAATGTGCATCTTTAATCTTTCTTTGTCTGAGTTTTTTCTCCAGTTCAGAAGAAGGGACAAATTTAGCAATGAAGAGGAAACAAAATGATGTGTTCATACATACATCATCAACACGTCTTAACTTCACCCTCTTTATTTAGTCGTAGTTCGGTTGCTGGACATGAGGGTCGAGAAGGCACAGTAAGAAAACATTAAAGTTTAATATTCTTTACTTACTAAATTTCCTCATTATATGTACATTTCCTGAACATAGAGAGGCTCAGTGTTGGGTTTTTTCAGTGCGGTTGTACTTTGTGTTGTTAAATTGGGAACTACGTGACATTTGGCAGCTTTTCCTGATTGCGTATCTGTACTGGGAATTATGGATATACAGTATAATACTGACTTCATGATCAATTATGTCTGAGATAATTCTGGCTTTTTGTGTATTTTTATAAAAATTTCAAACTTTGAATGTTAAAATATTTGTATTGAATATCTTCTGCTGGATCTTACTGTGAATATTCACCCTATGATCATATACCATTTGTTGCTATTTTCCTGACAGTTTTTCTCACAGTGTTTATATAGTGATACCTACTGTGTACCTTGAAGTGTGATTTGATATTTTGGTCATGTGACCCACCTCTAGTGTCATGTTTCTGAGTCTTGCTACAGGACTAATGTTATCTTATGTAGCACTTTTATCTCATGTAGTATTTTCCTGCTTTAACACACTCACGTCTGCTTTGTTAATTATCTGATGAGTTGAATCAGGTGTGTTGGGAAAAGGGAAAACACTGAGATTAGTAGAGCAGGAGTACTCCAGGAGCAGAGAGGAGAAAGGCTGATTATGTAGCTGTAGCTGTTGGTGGTACTGTGGTGAGGAAGTGTGGAAGGCCATCGGGGCCAATACATGTAGCTCTGTTCATTTATCAAATGTGTTTCATACAGCTAGAGTTTAATTAATTGTCAGTTAAAAAGAGCAATCCTCATATTCAGACAATATAATATGATTTTTATATAAGAAATGAAACTGTGTGTGTGTGTGTGTGTGTGTGTGTGTGTGTGTGTGTGTGTGTGTGTGTGTGTGTGTGTGTAAAAATTACTGATGTGATGAAGCTGATTTACTGTTACAACCTTGAAGTTGATTATTTTCTTACAACAGCACGTCCCCACTGTTTATTCCTTTTATACTGCAATAATTTGCCAAAATTTTTTTTTCCCTTAAAGAACGATGTCATAATTTTTATCTGTTTATTGTTACATTCAGTGCTGTGTCTAATGCAAAGCATAAACTCCTCTGTCCTGAAGATATCAGGACAATTAAATTTACAGATTTACCCCTAACTGTTACAAAGCGCTGACACAGGAGACTCCTTCCATAAATGTTAAATAAACTTCTCCTTACCGAAAACTTCACCATATCAACAATTACACACATTCTACTGTACTGGGCACATTCACATTCTCACAGTCCGCTGTACAAGTCCCTGAGAATGAGCTGTTACTATAGAAACGATGATGTATTAGAACGAGTGCATTAATATAAACCTGTGATTTGCAGCTGCACTACTGTCAGGGCTGCTGTTATAGAAAATTAATCAACACCTTCTGACCAATCACAATCCAGAATTCAGCAGAGCTGTGGAATAAAAATAAATAATCCTCCAGCTAATGAAAGACTTCTGATGGATGCTGTGATAATTGTGTCATCATGTAATAATTTATCTAAAGAAAAGGAGGTTTAACAGCTCAGTAGACTGTATGTTATTGTTGTGACTTAATATAAGTCAAATTTATAGTTGTTTTTTTTCTATAGAAATTATCCAGCAGTGACGTCCCTCAAAATGGCTTCTCCACTTTATCTGGTCTTTCTGTTCATCTCAGGTGAGTCACACATTAACATCCTCACAATTACACACCCCAGACACAATAAATAAAAGTTAAACCATCAGTATAATTTGATATTTGTTGTAAATGCATTATAATATATATATATATATATATATAATATAATATACATTATAAATATAATATAACACTGCTCCTCACTTATAGGATATTGTGTGAGTAAAATGGGTTTAAGATCAGAATCACGTTTAACTAAGACACGCCTCTGTTTTTGAAAAACTCCGCCCCCTTGCATAACTCTCACATAACGTGTGAGTAGTGTTTAAGTCTGTAGTTAAATCTGAACACTGGCATGTGTGTGTGTGTGTGTGTGTGTGTGTGTGTGTGTGTATGTGTGTGTATGTGTGTGTGTGTGTGTGTGTGTGCGCGTGCTTAACTTAACTCTTAGTAAGATATAAAATGGAAAAGACAGAAACATCATCTCCTGCCCCTAAAACCTGAAGTCCAGCTGAAATATTGTTTGAATATTCGTAAAGAATTGTTTTTATTTCTCCAACCCGGAGTTCCAGAGGAGAGAAGTGAAGCTGTAAGATAACTCAGTGTTTTATGGGGCTCAGGATAATGACCTCTAATCACCTCTTTCATGTATCATGTCTCAGGAGCTCTTGGGAATGAATGGAGCGCGAAATACAGCCAACTAAATCTCTGTGCTTTAAAAGGATCTACAGTGTTTATGAACGGCTCGTACACACACCCAACACATCTTACAGTGACGAACAGGTTTTGGTTATTAGACCCAGTTCAGGGTAAAGAGCCGACTGATCTGCGTAATGAACCAGGTTACTCAGGCAGAGTGGAGTATTTAGGAGATAAACAGAAACACTTCTCCCTCAGACTGAGTGACGTGAAGAAAACAGATGAACACATGTATTTATTCAGAATCATAACAAATGTAGAAAGAGAAAGATTCCAAGGTCATCCTGGAGTTAAACTCACTGTTACAGGTAAATAAAATCATCTTATTTTCTACATATATCACTCAGGCCATAATCTCTCTTTAGATACAGGAGTGTCAGAGTTTTTTTGTCAGATTAATGAAGATCTCTAACATGTTCTTAGTGAATTAATGTTTTAATTAAACACATAAAAGCTCTGATTTACTAAGATTACAAACACAGACACTAATTTGCTCGTGGATCTGATAAACTGAACATTACAGCTTGTTTTGCAGGTGATTTACGGAAGTTTCTGGGCGCTACGTTTCCTCTTTAGCCATTAGATCAATAACGTAAAATGAAATTGTTTTCAGAAAACGAAACTAAACATTAATTACAGTACATTACAATGCTAAAAGCAAATAATAAATAGTAAGCTAGAAAAAAAAACTGCTAGTCAGAGCTTAATAATTTGTGCCCCAGAAACACACAGCCAACAGAACTTAAATACAGTAACAAGACAGAACCACACACAGGTGAGGCTGATTAATGAGGCATGTGACATTCAGGGGCTGATGGGTAATGTAGTTCCATACGATCATAACACGTAAAAGAGAGGGCACAAAAGATTAATTATTACATTAGCATATAATAAAAACTGATAAAATAGAAGACTTTTAAAAATGTGGTGAATATCTAATCTAAAACTTTACTGTGGGAATGTTAAGTCAGCTTTTAATTGTGAGAAGAGAAGTAAAAAGTCAGTAGTTTTTTGAATTATTCACTTTTTAAGGTAATTTAATATTTACCATTTGGTTGTATTGTCTTTTCAGCTTTATTGATTTTTGAGTAAAACACAAAATTTATTTTCTTTATCTTCATAAAATCTATAAAGGACTGATTGAGGGACTCGAGCTGGTAGATTATTCACTGAAGCAGATTTAATGTTTCTCTCGTTGTTTAAGATCTTCAGGTGATCGCTCCTGCAGAAGTGACAGAGGGACAATCAGCCGTTCTGACCTGTAAAACCACCTGCAGTCTGACTGATCCAACATTCATCTGGTACAAAAACAGACGTGATTTAACCACAAAGACCACCAAGAGCAATGAAGTCCACCTGCAGCCGGTCAGCAGTGAGGATGCAGGCAGTTATAGCTGTGCTGTAAGAGGATATGAACATCTCCCCTCTCCTCCTCAAACCCTCAGCGTCAGATGTGAGCTTTATTTACCTTTTCTTATATATTGTAAAACTCAATAGATCATAAATCACTTCATATTTACAGGAATGAAGGGAAAAGTAATGGTGTAAGTAAAGACAGCATAAAAGACTTTGAAAATGACCTTGAACTCCCTTCAGTGTCCTTTTCACTCCAGGATATAAAAAATGTTTATTATAATAGCATATCATTTAAAATATCTAAACACAGGTGCTGATAACTTTAATCATTTAGGCATAACAAATCTATACAGAATCCCATCTTGACTATGTAAAGGGAAAATACAAGCACATACAGGAATGATAACAAGAAGGTGTCCCAGAATTATTACAGTATAAAAAGATTCTCAGATTTATGACTGAATATTGCAGTGAAGTGGGTTTTATATTCAATAGGAGCCACAGATAATGTTAAATAAAAGCAGTGAGATGAGCTGAAAATTATATTCATGAACTGATGAGAGAAAAAATAAAAAAAACACTGATTATGACCATGAACTGCTTTCCTCACTCTTATCATGGAACTCTTTAGATCCTCCAAAGAAGGTCTCGGTGTCCATCAGCTCTTCTGGTGAAATAGTGGAGGGCAATTCAGTGACTCTGACCTGCAGCAGTGATGCTAACCCACCTGTGAAGGACTACACCTGGTTTAAGGGGAGGACACCAGTAGGAAAAGGAAAGACCTACACCATCTCCAAGATCAGCTCTGAGGACAGTGGAGAGTACAAGTGCAAGTGCAGTAATGAAGTCGGATATCAGGACTCCAGCGGTGTAACTCTGAATGATCTGTGTAAGTTAAAGCTGAAGATCTCCTCACAGCCAATAAGAGATAAAACTCTCATAGATTTACTTTAAAGTGTAGCCTTCCCATCCATTTTAGATCCTCCAATGAAGGTGTCAGTGTCCATCAGCTCTTCTGGTGAAATAGTGGAGGGCAGTTCAGTGACTCTGACCTGCAGCAGTTATGCTAACCCACCTGTGGAGATCTACACCTGGTTTAAGGTGAATGAATCATCACCTGTAGGATCTGGACAGAGTTACAGAGCTCTACAGAGTGGACAGTACTACTGCGAGGCTCAGAATAAACACGGCTCTGAGAGATCAGCTGCAGTGTCCGTCACTTTAAACAGTAAGAGCGACGATTATTTATTCCTGTTTGATCACTGCTCTGTTATCCACTATGGATGAACTTTTAAAGAACGTCTTTTCATTTACAGTGGGGGGAAAAAAGTATTTGATCCCCTGCTGATTTTGTACGTTTGCCCACTGACAAAGAAATGATCAGTCTATAATTTTAATGGTAGGTGTATTTTAACAGTGAGAGACAGAATAACAACAAAAAAAATCCAGAAAAACACATTTCAAAAAAGTTATAAATTGTTTTGCATTTTAATGAGGGGAAATAAGTATTTGACCCCCTATCAATCAGCAAGATTTCTGGCTCCCAGGTGTCTTTTACACAGGTAATGAGCTGAGATTAGGAGCACTCTCTTAAAGGGAGTGCTCCTAATCTCAGTTTGTTACCTGTAAAAAGACACCTGTCCACAGAAGCAATCAATCAATCAGATTCCAAACTCTCCACCATGGCCAAGACCAAAGAGCTGTCCAAGGATGTCAGGGACAAGATTGTAGACCTACACAAGGCTGGAATGGGCTACAAGACCATCGCCAAGCAGCTTGGTGAGAAGGTGACAACAGTTGGTGCGATTATTCGCAAATGGAAGAGACTGTCAGTCTCCCTCGGTCTGGGGCTCCATGCAAGATCTCACCTCGTGGAGTTTCAATGATCATGAGAACAGTGAGGAATCGGCCCAGAACTACACGGGAGGATCTTGTTAATGATCTCAAGGCAGCTGGGACCATAGTCACCAAGAAAACAATTGGTAACACACTATGCCGTGAAGGACTGAAATCCTGCAGCGCCCGCAAGGTCCCCCTGCTCAAGAAAGCACATGTACAGGCCCGTCTGAAGTTTGCCTGAATGATTCAGAGGAGAACTGGGTGAAAGTGTTGTGGTCAGGTGTGGTCAGATCTCTTTGGCATCAACTCAACTCGCCGTGTTTGGAGGAGGAGGAATGCTGCCTATGACCCCAAGTCATAACACCATCCCCACCATCAAACATGGAGGTGGGAACATTATGCTTTGGAGGTGTTTTTCTGCTAAGGGGACAGGACAACTGCACCGCATCAAAGGGACGATGGACGGGGCCATGTACCGTCAAATCTTGGGTGAGAACCTCCTTCCCTCAGCCAGGGCATTGAAAATGACCTTAATGACTTGGAGAGGATCTGCAAAGAGGAGTGGGACAAAATCCCTCCTGAGATGTGTGCAAACCTGGTGGCCAACTATAAGAAATGTCTGACCTCTGTGATTGCCAACAAGGGTTTTGCCACCAAGTACTAAGTCGAAGGGGTCAAATACTTATTTCCCTCATTAAAATGCAAATCAATTTATAACTTTTTTGAAATGTGTTTTTCTGGATGTTTTTGTTGTTATTCTGTCTCTCACTGTTAAAATACACCTACCATTAAAATCATAGACTGATCATTTCTTTGTCAGTGGGCAAACGTACAAAATCAGCAGGGGATCAAATACTTTTTTCCCCCACTGTATGCCCTGTGTGTGTGTGTGTGTGTGTGTGTGTGTGTGTGTGTGTGTGTGTGTGTGTGTGTGTGTGTGTGTAATATCCCAATCCTGGGGTGTTTACAGGATGAGGGTTTGGAAACGGGTGTACTGCTTTTTTAACCCCCTACAGTGTAATGTTTTTCTCTCTCTCTCTCTCTCTCTCTCTCTCTCTCTCTCTCTCTCTCTGTGTGTGTGTGTGTGTGTGTGTGTGTATGTGTGTGTGTGTATTTGTGTGTGTGTGTGTGTGTGTGTGTGTGTGTGTGTGAGAGAGAGAGAGAGAGAGAGAGAGAGAGAGACAGACTGAGCGTCTAAGCATTTAGAGTCAGAATAGGGAACAGGGACTCTGGAAGGGTTTGAAGTACCAAGACTAATGCAAGTCAACACACACACACACACACACACACACACACACACACACACACACACACACAGACAAACACACAGATAGAGTTACACTTCAGAGTCTCCCCCTTTGCACCCCCCACTCACCCCTGGTTACAGGGGTCAGTGTGTGTGTGTGTGTGTGTGTGTGTGTGTGTGTGTGTGTGTGTGTGTGTTTGTGTGTGTGTGTGTGTGTGTGTGTGTGTGTGTGTGTAAACCTTGCAGGGTAGCGAGATAAATAAACTTTTCTAACCAAATGTATTAACTTATACCACAGCGCTGCTGAATGCTGGATTCTGATTGGTCAGAAGGTTGTTGATTAGTTCTCTAGAACAGCAGCTCTGACAGCAGCGCAGGTTTATATTAATGCGCCCGTTCTAATACGTTACCGTTTCCATAGTAACAGCTCGTTCACAGGACAGCGGACGCTCCACATAAACGGATTCAAAAATCGCCTATACGGTGACGTTTTCTTAAAGTAAGGAGACGTTTATGTAACATTTATGGAAGGAGTCTCCAGTGTCGGCGCTTTGTAACAGCTGGAAGTTTAGGTTTTCTGACATCTTCAGGACAGAGGAGGAGTTCACGCTCCATCGCGGTTTCTCTGTAAGAAAGTCGAAATGTTCATTCCGGCGTAACGGATGTGACGTGGACTCGGAGTGACGTGCGATGAATGTGTGTTAACGCGCCAGTTTTGATACGTGACGTGACGTGACATTCCGGGGAGAGCTCAAAAAGGAAAAGAGAGAGAGAGAGAGTACAAGAGAAGCACTTTTGTCTCACTGTTTTAATTCCAGACGTGGAGTAAACATGACATTTTAACCCTGCTGGCTCGATACAAGGCTGCCTTTCATCACATCTGTAACGAGCCGACCAATCAAACGCACCGTTTAACCAATCATGTTTAATAAAACAAACCGGGTGCTCATGTGTAACGTGATGCCGTGATTGGCAGCGAGAGAGGCCGACCTGACCCGAGCTCCGCCTTCTGATTACACTGTTTATTTTTTTATAAGAGAGATCAGCTGCAGTGTCCGTCACTTTAAACAGTAAGAGCGATGATTATTTATTCCTGTTTGATCACTGCTCCGTTATCCACTATGGATGAACTTTTAAAACATCTTTTCACTTCTGGCCTGTGTGTGTGTGTGTGTGTGTGTGTGTGTGTGTGTGTGTGTGTGTGTGTGTTTGTGTGTGTGTGTGTGTACACACTATCAGGTGGCTCTGTGATTGTGTATGTGGCTGTTGGAGTTGGACTTTTTGGGCTTGTAGCTCTTCTCTCTGCACTCTTCTGGCTGAGGTGAGAACATCTGAGCTGATAAATTCATCACTAATTCCTCTGAAGATGCTTACGATGGATAAATATTTGACTTTGTGTGAGCAGAAGCAAGAGACAGAAGAAAAAGGCAGATGAAGATGACTATCAGGTGAGTTATTACAGAAATGTCCATCACGTGTCTGTTTTGTTCATAATAAACTCTTACTGTGAAGATCTTCAGCAGAACCTGCTCACGTTCTCCACCCCTCCTCTCTGCAGAACGTTGGGCCGAGTGCTAAAGACGACACGTACGCAGCTCTCGACCTCGCAGGCCGGGCGTCTGATGATGTGTATCACACACTTGCAGTAAGTGTTTAGTGAAAACTACAGTTACTTGTAGTATGTTGATGATGAAGGTCTAACCGGATGATGATGTATTTTATTGTTGTAAATCTGTGTTCTATAAAATTCAGATTTATTCAGTGAGAGTAGTTTTTTTCAGTTTTTGATTTTACTTTGGAGTTACACACCTGATTGGTCAAATTCAACAAGGCGTGGCCTCTTTCTTTGTTCACAGATTTCTCATCCCAGTCCTCCTGCTGACACGCCCACTTCCTCTGACCACTGAGCAGTGAGTTTTAGCTTTTAAACCCAAAACCAGCATTAGATTAGAGTACTGTGATAATATTACTTCTTTTAATCTGAAGATGTGAGAGCTACAATACACAGCTGTATCTCCAACAGTAATTTTATATTTATTTCCTAATCAGTAATATTAATAAAAGTAAATCAGAGAGTGTGTGATGATGACTGATGTAAATAAATGTCAGTAACGTGTTCTGCTTTAACACACATTTCTGATGTTTCTGTGTGTTTTTTCTTTCAGACTTTGAGGAACATGATGAATAAAATGAGTCCTGAAACAGCTGATGAATTGAGAGAGCTCCTCACTGAAGTGGAGAAACTGAATCCCTCCTTTACACCAGCAACATCAGCAACTTACAGCCTTTTAAAGCAGCTTTATAGCTTTGTGTGAAGAACTTTTTCTACTGCCAGCAGGTTAGGACTGTTCCAGTCAGCTGTAGAGTTTTCACTTATTAGTTATCGCTTCTTTATTGTGAATATCTGGATTTTGGTGGAATGAAGTGGAGTTACTGTCACCACCCCACAGTTGATTATTTTCCTATAACAGCAGGTCATTAAGTGTTTTATTCCTCTTACACCTCTCGATGAAAGTGTGTGTTTTGTTAGCAATGAGCTAGCCAACTACCATTAGAGATCATGTTTATGATGTATTAACTTTCTCCAAACTGTAAACTTTAGGTCAGTGTTATAGATTTAAGCAGTGAATGTGTCTATGATCTAAAGTAATTACTGCTATAAACTCATTTAAAGTAGTGATGTGATGTTTTATTTACTGTTGACGGTGTGAGCGGCCATGTTGGTCTGCATGAGGTCCTGATTGGCTCCCAGTGATCCTGGAATAGACTCCTGATTCATTGTGACTCTGACCAGGATAAAGCTCTTGTATATATCGTGGTAGAGCTACTTTAACTTGCCAAAGCTGTTCATATACATTGTTGTATCATTTTGTCTCACTCATATAATAAACCTATAAAACATATTATGTCACTTTTTATGTGAACTGCTCATGTCGCTATCGAGATCTGAAGCAAACAGCCATAAATTTTGTGTCATAGCAACTTTTTAAAAAGTTTCTGTAATCACAGGACAGTTATTATAGATCAAGGAAAAACTTCTGCTGCCAGACCTCACAAAACTGATCAGTCATTGATAATTAATCAGTTACATTAATCATTATTCAGCTTAAACCATCTCTCAGACACAAGTACGAGAGAGTAAGGACAGTCCAGAAGTGTATTTAATGTAGGTTTAATTTATTTTGTATAGGAACAAAATTGTGATGTCTGAATGAAGCTTTTGCTCCAGCTGAATCGATAAAGAGTTCATTAGTCAAAGCTTTTCATCGCAGTGTGCGATAGTGACACCTGATGGTCAAAAGGTTAATCACATCTATTATTGTACTGCATCCTGCTGCAGGCTGCTGTGGGGTCTTTTAAGTGTGTACAAGTACTGAAATATCATAACAGTACTGTTACTTCCCAAAATAATCTACTCTGAGTAGAGAAAAATACTCCTGCTGCTCCTCCTACTATTTTTTTTTACAAAGTATTCACTAAGCAATAAACATAAATAATCTCTGTGTGATCTGCTGCATGTTTATAGTGCTCAGTCATAGAGAGAAACTCCATGTTACAGCCGCTCTAACACACTTACATGAATGTTTGAGTAATTAATTACGGATTTGAATCATGTGTGTTACACTGCTGTTGTGCTTCAGGAATAAATTTGTCTGTAAACGTGTGTATTTCATGTGCAGAAAACGCAGTTTCACATGGTGTCCAGCAGAGGGCTGATTTTATAACTCTGATCTTCAGTCTGCAATCTGATGCTTTAGAAGAACTCTATTTTGATTACAGGTCCTCTCTGGAATTGAATTGGTCTTTAACCCTTAGGAGTCTGAGGCATGTTTTGGATCCTGGAGATGTTTTGACATGCCCTGAAAATTCGTTCTTATTTCAGATACTTATAGCATATTAATGGCAAAAGTCTCATTACATTATATTCAGCACAGATTCTGCTACAGTAATGTGTGAGGATCATGTTTGTATATGTTTGTATTTTTGAAAAAAGCAAGTTGGTAATAAAAAAATAATTAAAGTGGATCGCACACCAGACGAGAAGCGCCGCATCACACCGCGTCTTTAACAAACGAACACATTGTTTTCTATGAGTGTACGCACACAGGCCACGCCCAGCTACGAAAATCCCTCCGCGCCACAGACCACCACTCACATAGTTTTCTATTAAATTAAATTTGTCCCAAATCGTCGTTAATGTACATACTGACTTCACCATAGGATGCAGGATACATTAATAGTTTTACATGCATAGCTTTACAGCTTGAATAAACATGATGAATGAATTGAATGAATGATAAATGTTGCCCTTTCTAATCAACGTAAATCTTTATAAACTTTCATTTTGAACTGATCTCTCCCTCTTCACAGAAAACGAGTGCAGAATAAGATGGAAGTCACTTCTAGACAACTGTATCAAGTGGCTCTGGAGCTATTTGTCAACAGCAGTGGAAATACACCAGCGTTACCCTACACCTCACTGATATTAACCACTGAGTTAATCAGTTAAAATTTTTATTTTACTTCATCATGCCGGTGTGTATCAGTGTTTACAGTCCTGTAAAGCCATAATTAACACTGGGTTCATGTGTTTCTCTCTATGACCATCATCTGCTGTGTCTCCTTTGGCCTGAAGGAGGAGCTGTTGAGTTCATTACACTCAGTCATGTGGAAAGAACTGCTTACACACATTTATTCTGAGTTCTGCTTATATAAACTTTCATTTTCTAATACATTCAGTCAGCATTAAATAAAAATTTGTTTTGTTATGAATTATGAGCTTTTTTTCTGCCACATCATCAACTTATACTGATGCAATATTCAGTATATCTATATAAATATTATAGTATTACATTTAGCATCACAGTATATTCAGTGTTATACTATAGTGTTTAGTAATATAGTATTGTACACAGTGTTACACTATAGTGTTTAGTAATATAGAATTGTACACATCTATTGACAACATCTATTTCAATCCAGAGTTAATTCATTAATTTTTGGCCAAGATCTTGTATTGGGGAAGGGAGAGTCGAATCACTCTGTAAAGTCTTCTCCGGCACATCCCAAAGACTTTCAACGGAGTTAAGGTCAGGACTCTGTGGTGGCCAATTCATGTGTCAAAATGATTCCTCATGCTCCCCGAACCACTCTTTCACAATTTGAGCCCAAGGAATCTTGGCATTGTCATCCTGGAATATACCTGTGCCATCAGGGAATGAAAAAAATCCATTGATGGGATAACCTGGTCATTCAGTACATTCAGGTTCTCAGCTGACTTCATTTTATTGCCGTGTAATGTTGCTGAGCCTCAACCTGACCAACTGAAGCAACCCCAGATCATAACACCAGAGGCTCGTACAGTAGGCACTATGCATGATGGGTACATTGCTTCATGTGCTTTCCTTCTTACCCTGATGTACCCATCACTTTGGAATAGGGTAAATCTGGACTCAACAGACCACCTGACCTTTTTCCATTGCTCCACAGTCCAAACTTTATGCTCCCTAGCAAACTGAAGTCGTTTTTATCTGATTAGCCTCACACTGATTAGGCCACACATCCGTTTACTCCCAGTGCTATGAGTTCTCGTCACATTGTGCATGTGGAAATGCGCTTTCTTTCACTTTTAAACATAGACACATAGACATGAGTTCTACTGTTGATTTTTTACAATGTGACTTCACCAAGCATTTTAAAGATCTCATTTTAAAGTTGACAGTTCCTCGCTCTCCTTCCAGGTTTTAATAATGCGTTGGACAGTTCTTAACCCAATTCCAGGGATTTCAGCAATCTCCTTAGTTGGTTTCTTTGCTTGATGCCAATCACTTGCCCCTTCTGAAACACAGTAACATCTTTTCCACAGCCACGGGATACGTCTTCCCACATGGTTCTTTAAGAAATGAGAAGCTACACACTGCATCAGTTAGGGTTAAAAGAATTGATGCCAGCTGAAACATGTTAATCACTGCAATAATGAGCCAATCATAGGCTCTTAAATATTTGTTTAGGCTATTTAAATCCAAACAGAGACCTTTTTTGGCCAGGCAGTGTATTATCTTCAATATTACAGTATTATATTCAGTATTTAATTCATTTATCTTCTCTCATGGTGAATTTTAGCTACAATATTCTCTGTAACTGCATTGGTTTTGCTTTCAGTGTTGGTGATAGGTGACACACACTTCTGAGTGAGGCATTACAAACAGGATTGAAATGTGAGATTAGTGTTTAGAAAAGTAACTGCTCATGACTGCCCCGTGTGGCAGAGCAGCGGTACTGCACTACAGGACAATTCAACACTGACACTTCCTGTTAAAGCTGCATTAGTCATGACTCTAAACGTTAAGTAGTTGGGTTCAACATTTGAATGATTTTTTTTTTACTCCCTGAGCTGACTCCATTCCTGGGGTCATTTTCAAGCAATGAGCTCGGCTGTTTATTTATGAAGGGCATTGGCTTACTTTGTAATTTAGATAGAGATGATAAAAATACCTAAAATGAAATAGTTAAAATAAAATAAACCACACAGTTATATAAATACCAATAACAGTTATAAATTACTTATTTTAAAGTAAGACTATACATTGTGTAGTGTGTGTGTGTGTGTGTGTGTGTGTGTGTTTGTGGTGTTGTTTCACTTCCTCAGTTTGCAAGGCAGTGGGTTCTTTTGTTCACACATTGAACCGATGTGTATAAATGTCCTGTACACAATGCATACACACTTTTTTACTCTGGTGCAAACACAATCTTGCTGATGCATTAACACATGTTTGAAAATGGTAATACATGTTTAGCCTTAATTAATAATTAAAAAAGGAGCAATTAATTTGCCTTTGTATAAAACATCTCAGGGGTAATAAATGCACAAGCAACACATTACACAACAATGACTTTATCATACTCGAGATGAAAACTCTCTGCTTCAGTGCTAGTCTCTTAGGGTTTATTATAATTTAGGGAGCCTATAGAGTATTTTCTTTTAGATTCATTAAAAATGTGCATCTTTTATCTTTCTTTGTCTGAGTTTTTTCTCCAGTTCAGAAGAAGGGACAAATTTAGCAATGAAGAGGAAACAAAATGATGTGTTCACACATACATCATCAACACGTCTTAACTACACACTCTTTATTTAGTCGTAGTTCGGTTGCTGGACATGAAGGTCGAGAAGGCACAGTAAGAAAACATTAAAGTTTAATATTCTTTACTTACTAAATTTCCTCATTATATGTACATTTCCTGAACATAGAGAGGCTCAGTGTTGGGTTTTTTCAGTGCGGTTGTACTTTGTATTGTTAAATTGGGAACTACGTGACATTTGGTAGGTTTTACTGATTGCGTATCTGTACTGGGAATTATGGATATACAGTATAATACTGACTTCATGATCAATTATGTCTGAGATAATTCTGGCTTTTTGTGTATTTTTATAAAAATTTCAAACTTTGAATGTTAAAATATTTGTATTGAATATCTTCTGCTGGATCTTACTGTGAATATTCACCCTATGATCATATACCATTTGTTGCTATTTTCCTGACAGTTTTTCTCACAGTGTTTATATAGTGATACCTACTGTGTATCTTAAAGTGTGATTTGATATTTTGGTCATGTGACCCACCTCTAGTGTCATGTTTCTGAGTCCTGCTACAGGAGTAATGTTATCTTATATAGCACTTTTATCTCATGTAGTATTTTCCTGCTTTAACACACTCACGTCTGCTTTGTTAATTATCTGATGAGTTGAATCAGGTGTGTTGGGAAAAGGGAAAACACTGAGATTAGTAGAGCAGGAGTACTCCAGGAGCAGAGAGGAGAAAGGCTGATTATGTAGCTGTAGCTGTTGGTGGTACTGTGGTGAGGAAGTGTGGAAGGCCATCGGGGCCAATACATGTAGCTCTGTTCATTTATCAAATGTGTTTCATACAGCTAGAGTTTAATTAATTGTCAGTTAAAAAGAGCAATCCTCATATTCAGACAATATAATATGATTTTTATATAAGAAATGAAACTGTGTGTGTGTGTGTGTGTGTGTGTGTGTGTGTGTGTGTGTAAAAATTACTGATGTGATGAAGCTGATTTACTGTTACAACCTTGAAGTTGATTATTTTCTTACAACAGCACGTCCCCACTGTTTATTCCTTTTATACTGCAATAATTTGCCAATATTTTTTTTTCCCTTAAAGAACGATGTCATAATTTTTATCTGTTTATTGTTACATTCAGTGCTGTGTCTAATGCAAAGCATAAACTCCTCTGTCCTGAAGATATCAGGACAATTAAATTTACAGATTTACCCCTAACTGTTACAAAGCGCTGACACAGGAGACTCCTTCCATAAATGTTAAATAAACTTCTCCTTACCGAAAACTTCACCATATCAACAATTACACACATTCTACTGTACTGGGCACATTCACATTCTCACAGTCCGCTGTACAAGTCCCTGAGAATGAGCTGTTACTATAGAAACGATGACGTATTAGAACGAGTTCATTAATATAAACCTGTGATTTGCAGCTGCACTACTGTCAGGGCTGCTGTTATAGAAAATTAATCAACACCTTCTGACCAATCACAATCCAGAATTCAGCAGAGCTGTGGAATAAAAATAAATAATCCTCCAGCTAATGAAAGACTTCTGATGGATGCTGTGATAATTGTGTCATCATGTAATAATTTATCTAAAGAAAAGGAGGTTTAACAGCTCAGTAGACTGTATGTTATTGTTGTGACTTAATATAAGTCAATTTTATAGTTGTTTTTTTTCTATAGAAATTTTCCAGCAGTGACGTCCCTCAAAATGGCTTCTCCACTTTATCTGGTCTTTCTGTTCATCTCAGGTGAGTCACACATTAACATCCTCACAACTACACACCCCAGAGACAATAAATAAAAGTTAAACCATCAGTATAATTTGATATTTGTTGTAAATGCATTATAATATATATATATATATATATATATAATATACATTATAAATATAATATAACACTGCTCCTCACTTGAGCTGATATTGTGTGAGTAAAATGGGTTTAAGATCAGTATCACGTTTAACTAAGACACGCCTCTGTTTTTGAAAAACTCCGCCCCCTTGCATAACTCTCACATAACGTGTGAATAGTGTTTAAGTCTGTAGTTAAATCTGAACACTGGCGTGTGTGTGTGTGTGTGTGTGCTTAACTTAACTCTTAGTAAGATATAAAATGGAAAAGACAGAAACATCATCTCCTGCCCCTAAAACCTGAAGTCCAGCTGAAATATTGTTTGAATATTCGTAAAGAATTGTTTTTATTTCTCCAACCCGGAGTTCCAGAGGAGAGAAGTGAAGCTGTAAGATAACTCAGTGTTTTATGGGGCTCAGGATAATGACCTCTAATCACCTCTTTCATGTATCATGTCTCAGGAGCTCTTGGGAATGAATGGAGTGTGAAATACAGCCAACTAGATCTCTGTGCTTTAAAAGGATCTACAGTGTTTATGAACGGCTCGTACACACACCCAACACATCTTACAGTGACGAACAGGTTTTGGTTTATAGACCCAGTTGAAGGTAAAGAGGTGACTGATCTGCGTAATGAACCAGGTTACTCAGGCAGAGTGGAGTATTTAGGAGATGAACAGAAACACTTCTCCCTCAGACTGAGTGACGTGAAGAAAACAGATGAACACACGTATTTATTCAGAATCATAACAGATGTAGAAAGAGGAAGATTCCAAGGTCATCCTGGAGTTAAACTCACTGTTACAGGTAAATAAAATCATCTTATGTTCTACGTATATCACTCAGGCCATAATCTCTCTTTAAATACAGGAGTGTCAGAGTTTTGTTCTCAGATTAATGAAGATCTCTAACATGTTCTTAGTGAATTAATGTTTTAATTAAACACATAAAAGCTCTGATTTACTAAGATTACAAACACAGACACTAATTTGCTCGTGGATCTGATAAACTGAACATTACAGCTTGTTTTGCAGGTGATTTACGGAAGTTTCTGGGCGCTACATTTCCTCTTTAGCCGTTAGATCAATAACATAAAATGAAATTGTTTTCAGAAAACGAAACTAAACATTAATTACAGTACATTACAATGCTAAAAGCAAATAATAAATAGTAAGCTAGAAAAAAAACTGCTAGTCAGAGCTTAATAATTTGTGCGACAGAACCACACACAGGTGAGGCTGATTAATGTGACATTCAGGGGCTGATGGGTAATGTAGTTCCATACGATCATAACACGTAAAAGAGAGGGCACAAAAGATTAATTATTACATTAGCATATAATAAAAACTGATAAAATAGAAGACTTTTAAAAATGTGGTGAATATCTAATCTAAAACTTTACTGTGGGAATGTTGAGTCAGCTTTTAATTGTGAGAAGAGAAGTAAAAAGTCAGTACTTCTGTTATATCACCGGAAGAAGGCTGGACACAGTTGCGGTCAAAAACTTCGTCACTTTATTCAGCACACATGTAGAAAGGACACAGGATAACAGAAATGCTTTAGGAAGGCTTCGAGACTTCGCAGGTTATCGTGGCAAAGATTATACAATCTCTCAAATCGTTAGCGCTAGCAGTAAAAACACACAATTAGCAACGAAAAGGAAAAACGGAAAATAAGCACCCAGAACCTTTTACATTAGTTAGTGGTCAAGACATAAAGTGTGCTAACTACACAGCACTAACAGAAATCAGACACAAGTGCACGTTACACTATCACCAAGATGTATAAACAGAAAGAGGGCTTTAGAGGAAGTCGGAATCCAAGGTACTTAGCTTTGAGGTCAATGCCGTGAGAATCAGTCCAGAATTCAATTGCTCAGTAAGGTAAGATTCGGGAGAACAAACAATACTTCGCGTCCAACCTGTAACACAAAAGTCCTTAAATAAAGTGCTTGTGAGATTGAAGACAGGTGTGCGGGATTAGAAGGAAGGTGATTGTGACCGTGGTAGTGTGTGGGTGCTCTGGGTGTTGTAGTCCCTGGCGGCCATGTTTGTAGGCCGCCGAGCTTGCTGGGAAATGTAGTGTGGAGTGTGTGAATGAGAGTTCTGGTAATTGAAGTCGCGCTTTTTGCGCGACCTAACAGAGCCCCGCCCCCAAAGGGCTCACTCCGGGAGCCTCTCCTTGCCTGGGTCGACCTCTGGGTCTAGGTTTTGGGTATTCTGGATGGATGCGGTGAAATTCGTCCACCATTTCAGGGTCCAGCATGTCCTTAGCCGCCACCCAGCTCTGTTCCTCGGGCCCGTACCCCTCCCAATCAATGAGGTACTGAAGTTTTCCTTGACGTCACCGGGATTTTAGAATCTGACGAATCTGATAGGCCGGTTATCCGTCAACTTCCTGTGGGGGAGGTGGATTAGAAGGGTTTTGAGAGGTGAGGATGCCTGTGTGGAAGGGTTTCAGAAGAGAAACGTGAAACGATGGGGCAATGCGCCAATGTTTGGGGATGGCTAGTCTGTAGGTTACCTCATTGATGGGCCTGATGATTTTGAAAGGACCGAGATAACGAGGACAGAGCTTCTGGCAGGGATGTCTGAGGTGCAAGTTTTGGGTGGAGAGCCATACCCGTTCACCGGGTTGGTAGCGTGGTGGTACCTGTCGGTGGCGATCCGCCTGGGCTTTTGATTTGGAGGCTGCTTGTCTTAGTTTTCTATGGGTGCTTGCCCAGACCTGTTCACTGCGGTCAAACCATTTGTTTACGGCTGGTGCGTCCGTGGCTGTGGCGTCCCACGGAAACAAAGGGGGCTGATATCCTAGCACGCATTGGAATGGGGTCAGGTTAGTGGCGGAATGGCGGAGTGAGTTCTGGGCGTATTCCACCCATGGCAGGAAGCGGGCCCAATCAGAGGGATTTTTGTGACAAAACGAACGAAGCATCCTCCCGACTTCTTGGTTTACCCGTTCCACTTGCCCGTTGGATTCAGGGTGGTATCCCGATGTAAGACTCACATTAACTCCCAATTTACCCATAAAACCGGACCATACGCGAGATATAAACTGCGGTCCCCGATCGCTAACTATGTCTTCGGGGATCCCAAAATAACGAAAGACGTGTGTGAATATCAGTTCTGCTGTGTGGAAAGCTGATGGTAGATTGGGCAAGGAAACTAGACGGAGGGATTTGGAGAACCGATCTAAAATAACAAAAATGGTGGTGTGACCCAGAGAATTGGGGAGGTCAGTGATGAAATCTACTGCGAGATGTGACCAGGGTCGTTGAGGAGTGGGTAGTGGCATGAGTTGGCCGGCAGGGAAGGTTCTGGGTACCTTAGTTTGGGCACAGATGTCACAGGACTTGACCGCCTGTTGTATTTCTTGGGCCATATTGGGCCACCAGTACTTGGGGGATAAAAGGTGGTAGGTGCGTAGGGAACCGGGGTGAGCAGTACCGGGAACCGTGGGAGCCCATTTTATTAACCGGGTCCTATAGGTAGGAGGGACAAACAATTTTGTGGGAGGACAAGCCGAAGGTACGTACTTACGTGGGAATTTGTGGAGTAAGTTGTCAAATTCCCAGTGCACATTACCGACAAAACAAGAGGAAGGTAGGATGTGGTCTGGTTGTGAAGGTTGTGAATCCCTAGTGTGGAGACGGGAAAGGGCGTCCGCCTTGTGGTTTTTAGACCCGGGGCGGTAAGAAAGGGTAAACTGAAATCGTGCAAAGAATAGAGACCAACGTGCTTGGCGAGGGTTTAGTCGTTTGGCGGTGTGCAGATATTCTAAATTCTTGTGATCTGTGAAAACGGTAAATGGGTGTTCTGCCCCCTCTAGCCAGTGTCGCCACTCCTCCAAAGCTAATTTTATCACTAGCAGTTCACGATCTCCCACGTCATAATTTTGCTCTGCCGACGATAATTTTTTAGAAAAGAAGGCGACAGGGTGAAGTTTTGGTTTTTCCCCTAGACGTTGGGATAATACGGCCCCCACCCCTGCCTCAGAGGCATCTACTTCTACTACGAAGGGACGAGAAGGATCTGGATGCTTGAGGATTGGAGCCGTGGTGAAAGCCGTTTTGAGTCTGGAAAATGCCCGCTCAGCCTCGTGGTTCCAAACCAGACGGCGAGGACCGCCCCGCAACAGAGCAGTAAGGGGTAGGGCAATAGAACTAAAACCCCGGATAAAGCGTCTGTAAAAGTTGGCAAAACCCAAGAAACTTTGGAGCTCCTTTATGGTAGTAGGAGTGGGCCATTGTGTTACCGCCGTGACCTTACTCTTGTCCATGGCCACTCCCTCGGGGCTAATGACGTAACCCAGGAAGGTCGTAGTGTTCTTGTGGAACTCACACTTTTCTGCTTTTACATAGAGTCCATTTTCCAATAGGCGTGTGAGAACCTGGCGTACCTGAGACACGTGGGCTTTGTAGTTGGGGGAGTAAATCAAAATGTCATCAATATAGGCCACCATGAATTTTCCTAACATGTCCCTCAGCACGTCATTGATTAGGCATTGGAATACTGAGGGCGCGTTAGTCAGCCCATACGGCATTACGAGGTATTCGTAGTGACCTGTTGTTGTACTGAAAGCGGTTTTCCACTCATCCCCTTCCCGGATACGCACCAAGTTGTACGCGCTACGTAGGTCCAACTTGGTGAAATATCGGGCTTCACGCAGTTGTTCTAAGGCGGAAGGGACGAGTGGAAGGGGGTAAGGATACTTCACCGAGGCGCGGTTGAGCCCTCGGTAATCAATGCATGGACGAAGGCCCCCTCCCTTCTTGGCCACGAAAAAGAAGCTGGCTGCTGCCGGGGAAGTGGAGTGACGAATATATCCCTGTTGGAGAGCCTCCTGAATGTATTCGGACATGGCTTTATGTTCTGCTTGGGACAAGGGATATATATGTCCACGTGGCGGAGTCATACCCGGCAGGAGGTATATGGAACAGTCATATGAACGATGGGGTGGAAGACCGCTAGCCCTGAGTTTACTAAATACCTCTTTTAGGTCGCTATATTCGTCGGGTATACAGACGGTGGGTACGTTTTCAGGGCTTTCAACGGATGTGGTTGCCACAGTGAGTGATAGGGTGTTTAGGCATTGTTGGTGACAGAAGGGTGACCAGCTGAGTATTTGCTGGTTTGTCCAAGAGATGTGAGGGTTATGCTTTCTCATCCACGGTAAGCCCAAGACCACGGGGTATCGGGTAGACTTGGTAATCCAGAAGGATATTTCTTCGTGGTGGAGCGCGCTGACACGAAGCCCCAGGGTGTGTGTGTAGCGGGTGATGTCTCCGATGGGTGTACCGTCGATGGCCTGAATTTTAAACGGTTGTGGTAGGGGACGAGTGTCTAGGTCAAGCTGACACACTATCTCCTCATCGATGAAGTTGCCCGCTGCCCCGGAGTCGAGCATGGCTGTAACGAGAGTGCAGACACCTGAATGTTCAAGGTAGACAGGTAGAGTAAAAGAACATGAAACAACATCAGGAATCTGACTCACCGGGGTTGAACGGGTGCGTTGTCCACCCTCGACGAAGTTATGCTTGTGGGGCGGACAGGGCAGGAATGAAGGAGGTGATCAGCTTGGCCACAGTAGAGACATAGATTCTCTCGGCGTCTCCTTTCTTTCTCGTCGGGGTCCAGTTTTACATGACCGATCTGCATGGGTTCGTCGCTAGCAGGGAGTCGGGTTGATTCGGGGTGCTGAGATGAATGCTTACGGCTGTAAAGAAGTTGATCGAGGCGAATGGCGAGATCAATCAACGAATCTAGGTTAAGAGGCTCATCATGGCAGGCCATCTCAGTGACGATGGCGGGATTGAGGCCCTGACGGAAGACAGCTTTTAACGCCACGTCATTCCAGCCGCTACCCGCAGCGATAGTCCGGAATTCTAAAGCGTATTCCGCCACTCGAAGTGAGCCTTGCCTCAGTGTTAGGAGCCGTTCCCCGACCTCCTGGTGATCGGGGGCGTGGTCAAACACCCGCCGGAACATGGAGACAAAGGTATCATAGGAAGCAACCGTTTCTCCCCCTCGTTCCCGTACTGCCGCTGCCCACTTTAATGCCTTGCCTGTTAATAAGGAGATGAATCGCGCCACTTTCTCATGATCCCCCATTTCCCCACAACAGTCAAAGTATAAGGAGCATTGTAAGATGAAACCCTTACATAATCCAGTGTCACCGTTGTACTTATCGGGTACGGGCATAGGCAGCCGAGGTGTGGAAAAGGAGGTGGGCGCGGCGCGCTGCGTTGCTGTAGCCGCGACTTGAGAGAGAAGTTGAAGATTCTGATCCATTTCTCCCAAGCGTTGTTGTTGCGCGTTGATAATTTGACCGTGCGCTGCGATTGCTTGACGAATTTCTTCCGCTGCATCCATGTCGAGGCGAAGTATTCTGTTATATCACCGGAAGAAGGCTGGACACAGTTGCGGTCAAAAACTTCGTCACTTTATTCAGCACACATGTAGAAAGGACACAGGATAACAGAAATGCTTTAGGAAGGCTTCGAGACTTCGCAGGTTATCGTGGCAAAGATTATACACGCTCTCAAATCGTTAGCGCTAGCAGTAAAAACACACAATTAGCAACGAAAAGGAAAAACGGAAAATAAGCACCCAGAACCTTTTACATTAGTTAGTGGTCAAGACATAAAGTGTGCTAACTACACAGCGCTAACAGAAATCAGACACAAGTGCACGTTAAACTATCACCGAGATGTATAAATAGAAAGAGGGCTTTAGAGGAAGTCGGAATCCAAGGTACTTAGCTTTGAGGTCAATGCCATGAGAATCAGTCCAGAATTCAATTGCTCAGTAAGGTAAGATTCGGGAGAACAAACAATACTTCGCGTCCAACCTGTAATACAAAAGTCCTTAAATAAAGTGTTGTGAGATTGAAGACAGGTGTGCGGGATTAGAAGGAAGGTGATTGCGACCGTGGTAGTTTGTGGGTGCTCTGGGTGTTGTAGTCCCTGGCGGCCATGTTTGTAGGCCGCCGAGCTTGCTGGGAAATGTAGTGTGGAGTGTGTGAATGAGAGTTCTGGTAATAGAAGTCGCGCTTTTTGCACGACCTAACAACTTCATTGAATTATTCACTTTTTCTTGTAATTTAATATTTACCATTTGGTTGTATTAATAAATTATTTATATATTTTTATTTATATATTATTTCAATTATTAAACATTATAGGTGCTAAATTATGTTATTTGCATTGAGTCCTCACCCTAGTTTGTATTAGTTTCTGAATTTCACATTTAAACACACAGTACTGACCATTTGCCATTATCACACACACACACACACACACACACACACACACACACACACACACACAGTCTTTTCAGCTTTATTGATTTTTGAGTAAAACACAAAATTTATTTTCTTTATCTACATAAAATCTATAAAGGACTGATTGAGAGACTCGAGCTGGTAGATTATTCACTGAAACAGATTTAATGTTTCTCTCGTTGTTTAAGATCTTCAGGTGATCGCTCCTGCAGAAGTGACAGAGGGACAATCAGCCGTTCTGACCTGTAAAACCACCTGCAGTCTGACTGATCCAACATTCATCTGGTACAAAAACGGACGTGATTTAACCACAAAGACCACCAAGAGCAATGAAGTCCACCTGCAGCCGGTCAGCAGTGAGGATGCAGGCAGTTATAGCTGTGCTGTAAGAGGATATGAACATCTCCCCTCTCCTCCTCAAACCCTCAGCGTCAGATGTGAGCTTTATTTACCTTTTCTTATATATTGTAAAACTCAGTAGATCATAAATCAGTTCATATTTACAGGAATGAAGGGAAAATTAATGGTGTAAGTGAAGACAGCAAAAAAAAACATTGACGTTGAACTGCCTTCAGTGTCTAAAAAACACACAGGAGCTAAAGACTTTAAGCATTTAGGCATAACAAATCTATACAGAATCCCAACTTGACCATGTAAAGGGAAAATACAAGCACATACAGGAATGATAACAAGAAGGTGTCCCAGAATTATTACAGTATAAAAAGATTCTCAGATTTATGACTGAATATTGCAGTGAAGTGGGTTTTATATTCAATAGGAGCCACAGATAATGTTAAATAAAAGCAGTGAGATGAGCTGAAAATTATATTCATGAACTGATAAAAGAAAAAAGAAAAAAACACTGATTATGACCATGAACTGCTTTCCTCACTCTTATCATGAAACTCTTTAGATCCTCCAAAGAACGTCTCAGTGTCCATCAGCTCTTCTGGTGAAATAGTGGAGGGCAGTTCAGTGACTCTGACCTGCAGCGGTTATGCTAACCCACCTGTGAAGGACTACACCTGGTTTAAGGGGAGGACACCAGTAGGAAAAGGAAAGACCTACAACATCTCCAAGATCAGCTCTGAGGACAGTGGAGAGTACAAGTGCAAGTGCAGTAATGAAGTCGGATATCAGTACTCCAGCGGTGTAACTCTGAATGTCCTGTGTAAGTTAAAGCTGAAGATCTCCTCACAGCCAATAAGAGATAAAACTCTCATAGATTTACTTTAAAGTTTCACTTTCCTACCCATTTTAGATCCTCCAAAGAACGTCTCAGTGTCCATCAGCTCCTCTGGTGAAATAGTGGAGGGCAGTTCAGTGACTCTGACCTGCAGCAGTGATGCTAACCCACCTGTGGAGAACTACACCTGGTTTAAGGAGAATGAATCATCACCTGTAGGATCTGGACAGAGTTACAGAGCTCTACAGAGTGGACAGTACTACTGCGAGGCTCAGAATAAACACGGCTCTGGGAGATCAGCTGCAGTGTCCGTCACTTTAAACAGTAAGAGCGATGATGTAAATCTATAAATCAGAATCACACTGATAAATATTTAACACTGAGTCATTATCACATCATCGTCCACACAGGGTTTCAGATCTTAGGTGTGTACGCAGGTGTTGGGGCTGTTGTGTTTGTGTGTGTTTGTCTCATCATCACCTTCCTGTTTATAAGGTAAGAAAATACATTTATTTATTTTTTTAACACATTGAATCAGATTTTTTCTACAGAATTGTCTGTTGTACAGCTCTGTGTGTGTCAATACTTTACTAGTAAACACTCCTGTTTTACCTGCACATGTTTATGCATGTTTAGTGTTTACTGAGACAGTACTAATGTATTTAACATATTTCCTACAATGTTGATATTTTATTTAATAACTTGTTTAATAATTTTTTTTTTCAACAGGAAAAATAAAAGAAGGTCAGCAGTAGACCGAAGTTTAAAACAGGTAAATAAATGTACAGATAATTGTTGCGTTGTGTATTTATATCGCCATTTAAACACTACAGTGTGTTGCTCTTACAGTAAAATAATCAACAGTGAGGTGGTGTGATGAAGAGGAGTTACTGCTACCACATTGAAATTCATTATTTTCCGTTAACAGCACATCCCCAAGTGTTTAATTCCTCATATACCAATTTACCAACATTTTTTTAAAATAAATCATTATGTCAAACTAATTTATACATTTACAGTTACATTTAATGTTATGGGAATGTCCGCCAAAAAAAAAGAAAGAAAAAAAAAGTTACTTACAGCTATAAACAGACGTTCCCTCACCAGCCTCTTTTTTCTCTCTCTTAAAATTAATAAGACCCAAAAAAAATTCAGCAAAGCATTCTAACAGACTCCTCTGTCCTGAAGACTTTCCTGTGTCTGAAATCTTTACCTCTGACTGTTGCAAAACCCTGAAACTGGATAATGCATTAGAACAAGTGCATTAATATAAACCTGTGATTTGCAGCTGCACTACTGTCAGAGCTGCTGTTATAGAAAATTAATCAACACCTTCTGACCAATCACAATCCAGAATTCAACAGTGCTGTGGTGTAAAGTTAGATGTTCTGCATTTTCACACCTCTGTCTCTGTGATGTCATGTTCTCCCACCTCAGGATAATATTTATGCCAACGTATCTGATTCAGCCTCGGCCAATCAGGATGAAGATCTGTATGCCAACATCGTACAGCAGAATGTTGTTGACCCCGAGAAGTTCTGCCATGAAAGCTCCTGCATCTAAGGACGAGGAGGTTCAGTACTCTAGTGTCAGATTTACTCACAGTGGTGCTGACTACAGGTGAGAGGAGACAATATTTTTCCTCCACTCTAACAGAGCTGGAAATTGTCTTCTGCTGGATCTTATTGTGATCATTTACTCTCTTTCTGTAGGCCTTCCGGTGCTGAGGATCCTGTGATCTACAGCAGAGTGAAATAAACAACGTTCACCCATTTATTTAACCTCACCACAACTTCCACCTGGTCACAGTGGAAAGCTTCTAGAAACTTTGATGGCTAATTTGTAAATGAAGCTGGTTTTACACTGTGGGATTTCAGCAGAGCTTTAAGAGAGCTCATACTGCCAGACCAGTGGCACTTAATCATCCGCTGGTGGGCGTGTCTCATTATGCGTTGTAAGACCACCGATCTCAGCTCACAACCAAACAATTCTTTTACAGTGTGTAAGTTTTTTCCTGTATCAGCAAAATCTGGCTGAAAATCATACAGTGTAAAGCCATCTTTAGACCTTCTGATGTCTTCTGGACACTTGCTGGATAAAAACCACAAGATCTCAAATCATGACAAGTTTAAACATCACAACTGGAGAATATTGGATAAGTGTAAATATTTATCAGGATTAAACTGTTAGCTGTAATTCACAGTTTGGATTTATAAAGGAGACTCATTATAAACTCTGTACCCGAGCTCAGAATCCAGGTTAAAGACCAATAACATTCCAGAGAGGATCTTTTAGGAGTATTTTTAAATATTTATTCACAAGCCTAAATATATTTTATAGAAAACATTATATTTGCTAGTTTATATCTGTTATATTACAACTATTTGGTATTTTCTGTTTTATTGCTTTATTTGTAACTCATTCAGTGGAATATATAAATATATAGTGTTTATCATGTATACACTGGTGCATTAAGTTGCAGTGTGTGATTAAATGAGGTCATTTACTTGAAGTGTTTATGATAAATGACCATTTAAAATTTTTATTGTACTTCATCATGCCGGTGTGTATCAGTGTTTACAGTCCTGTAAAGCCATAATTAACACTGGGTTCATGTGTTTCTCTCTATGACCATCTCCTGCTGTGACTCCTTTGGCCTGAAGGAGGAGCTGTTGAGATCATTTCACTCAGTCATGTGGAAAGAACTGCTTTACACACATTTATTCTGAGTTCTGCTTACATAAACTTTCATTTTCTAATACATTCATTCAGCATTAAATAAAAATCTGTTTTGTCAGGAATTGTGAGCTTTTTCCTGTCACATCATCCTGAACTTATACTGATGTAATATTCAGTATTACAGTATTATATTTACAGTATAATACAATATTTACATACAATTTATAGAAGTATAATACTCAACATTAGAGTATTATATTCAGTATTACAGTATACTATTCAGTTTCAGTTTATTTGTATAGCGCTTTTAACAATGGACATTGTCCCAAAGCAGCTTTACAGAAGTATATAAATTCAGGACATAGATTTTAAATTTATGAATTTATCCCCAATGAGCATGCCAGCAGCGACGGTGGTGAGGAAAAACTCCCTGAGATGATATGAGGAAGAAACCTTGAGAGGAACCAGACTCAAAAGGGAACCCATCCTCATCTGGGTAACACCGGATAGTGCAATTATAAATAAATAAATCCCTTCTATAAATGTACCAGTACCACACGGTCAGATAGCAGTTGTGAGACCATGAAAAATTCATTACAGTTTTAATATGAAGTCTGTTTTGTTGAACTGCACCACTGTAATCTCAATGATCTTTAGGCTGCACCGTGTGGGGCCATCCTCAGCAGCATCATGTGACTTCAACTGATGAGGTCTCCAACCAGAAGTAGGGCATCAGGATGGATCGGGCAGGTCCAGAGAGCAGAAGGGGTCGGGATCACTGGCATCTCAGGAGTATCATGTGAAGCTCGACAGAAGGGGAGGGAGAGAAAGAGAGAGAGCGAGAGAGTGAGAGAGAGAGAGAGAGAGAGAGAGAGAGAGATCATTAGGTATGATTATTGTCCCGTAATGGTTAAGGACAATGTACTTTGCGTGAGTGAAAGCAGGTACTCTGGCAAGATTAGCTTATGACAGCATAACTAAAAGAAAGCGCCAGAAGGTAACACAGACATGAGGGCTCCCTGGGACAAGGCGGCCAGCCACTCCACCATCAACAAACCTGGGGCGACAGCATCCAGACATCCCAGTTCACCACAACACACTATGCCCGTGAGACCTCTAGATCTGCTCCTTTACCTAAGGAAAAAAAAAAAAAAAAACTATTCACGAAAGGCTTGATTAAACAAATATGTTTTCAGCCTGGACTTAAACACTGAGACTGTGTCTGAGTCCCGAACACTAATTGGAAGGCTGTTCCATAACTGTGGTGCTTTGTAAGAGAAAGCTCTTCCCCTGCTGTAACCTTCACTATTCGAGGTACTGACAAATAGCCTGCGCCTTTTGATCGAAGTAGGCGTGGCAGATCATAAAAGACCAAAAGTTCACTTAGGTACTGTGGCGCGAAGCCATTTAGCGCTTTATAAGTCAATAGTAGTATTTTATAATCAATGCGGGATTTCACTGGGAGCCAATGCAGTGTGGATAAGATAGGGGTGATGTGGTCATATCTTCTAGTTCTAGTAAGGACTCTTGCAGCTGCATTCTGGACTAACTGGAGTTTGTTTATGCTCCTACTGGAACATCCAGACAGTAAGGCATTACAATAATCCAACCTAGAGGTGACGAAAGCTTGGACTAATTTTTCTGCATCATGTAGTGACAATATATTTCTTATCTTAGCAATATTTCTGAGGTGAAAGAAGGCTATCCTAGTAATATTATCTACATGGGTGTCAAAGGAAAGACTGGAGTCAATAATCACACCAAGGTCTTTTACTGCTGCACATGATGAAACAGAAAGGCCATCCAGAGTTACTATATAATCAGAAAACTTACTTCTAGCTGCATGTGGTCCTAGTATAAGTACTTCTGTCTTGTCAGAATTTAGTAAGAGGAAGTTAATAAGCATCCACTGTCTAATGTCCTTTACACATTCCTCGAACTTTATTAAACTGGTGTCTGTTATCTGGCTTTGCTGAAACATACAAATGTGTGTCATCAGCATAACAGTGGAAGCTAATTCCATGTTTACGAACAATTTGACCCAGAGGTAACATATATAAGAAAAGAGCAGTGGGCCTAAAACAGAACCTTGCGGAACACCAAACTTTACCTCAGTATGTATAGAGAATTCACCATTTACATCTACGAACTGATGACGATCAGTCAAATAAGACCTGAGCCAGGAGAAGGCCGCTCCCTTAATGCCAACAACGTTTTCTAGTCTATCAAGGAGAATAGTATGATCAATTGTATCAAAAGCTGCACTAAGGTCAAGCAACACAAGCATGGAGACACAACCCTGATCAGAGGCCAGCAGTAAGTCATTTACCACTTTAACCAGCGCTGTCTCTGTGCTATGATGAGGCCTAAATCCTGACTGATACATTTCATGAATGTTATTCCTATTTAGGTACAAGCATAGCTGCTTTGCTACAACCTGTTCTAAGATCTTGGAGATAAAGGGGAGATTTGATATTGGCCTATAGCTGGACAATTGACAGGGGTCGAGGTCAGGTTTTTTAATCAGGGGTTTGAAAACTGCTAATTTAAAAGATTTAGGTACATAGCCAGTGCTAAGGGAAGAGTTGATTATTTTTAGAAGGGGTTTGATTATTTCTGGAGTAATCTGTTTGAAGAAACATGTAGGTAGGGGATCTAGTATACAAGTTGATGATTTTGAAGAAGAAATTAATTAAATAAGTTCGGTCTCTCTAAGGGGAGTAAAGCACTCTAATCGTTGATCTGATATTGCTATATTATTATCTACAGGGTTAGTTAGATTGTCTAGTTTTAAATTAATAGTCTGAATTTCTTGTCTAATATTTTCAATTTTGCCAATAAAAAAAACTCATGAAATCACTGCTGCTATATAATGATTGTGTGCCTGTTTCTGTGGTGGTTTTATTCCTAGTTAATTTTGCTATGGTATTAAATAAGAATCTAGGATTATTTTTGTTATCTTCAGTTAAGGTGTAGAGATAGACTGATCTAGCCGCACTAAGAGATTTCCTATAGTTCTGGAGGCTCTCCTTCCATGCTGTTTGAAATACTACCAATTTGGTTTGACGCCATTTACGTTCTAATTGTCGAGTGATCTGTTTTAAGGTGCGTGTGTGATCATTATACCAGGGTGCTAGCTTTTTCTCTCTAATTATTTTTCTTTTAAGTGGAGCTACCTTATCTAACGTGTAATGGAACATTGACTCTAAGCATTCAGTCGCCTGATCAAGATCTATTGCATCAGACGGTGATCGAATTGTAGTTGATATCTTTGGGAGGTTATCGATAAAACTCTGTGCAGTAGCTGACGTGAATGTACGTTTGACACAGTAGCATGGTAAAGTGCATATATTATGATCAATGCGCAATTTACACGAGATGAGATAATGATCTGAGATAGCTTCAGACTGCGGAAATGTGACTATATTTTCTATATTTAATCCGTATGTTAGTATAATGTCAAGAGTGTGACCACCATTATGAGTGGGCCCTATTACATTCTGATTGACCCCTACTGAATCTAAAATAGACACAACTGCTGTTCTCAGAGGATCTTCTGGGCTGTCAAAGTGAATATTAAAGCCACCGACAATTAATACTTTGTCTAAAGAAACAACCAGGTTTGAGATAAAATCTGCGAATTCACCAAGAAATTCAGAATATGGCCCTGGGGATCTGTAAATGATAATAAGTGGAATCGACTCAATAGGCTTATTTTTAGTGGTTACATATGTTATACTAGTATGAAGAACTTCAAAGGAGTTGAACTTATGGCTAGATTTTTGTGTGACGCCTAGGTTTTTATTATAAATGAGTGCGACACCTCCTCCTCTGCCAGTAACACGGGGCTGATGTATATAACTATATCCAGGAGGACTGGCTTCATTTAATGCTATGTATTCGTTTGGTTTAATCCATGTTTCTGTTAAACACATTATATTAAACTCCTGATCAGTAATGGTTTCATTAACAATAAGTGCTTTAGACGTAAGAGCTCTAATATTTAACAGTCCTAGCTTCAGATCAAAGGTGCTGGCTGTGTGTTCAGTATGGTCTAATTTTATGTTAATTAGGTTACTCAGACAAACTTTCCGAAAATTTCTACATATTTGTTCAGCTCGGGGAACAGACACAGTCTCTATAGGATAAACTACAGATGTCATATTGTCATTTAAGTAATTCGAACATTGACTATCATAACTGTTATTGCTATTTGAAGTTGTACTTACGAGTCATATGGTGTGTAGTGTCTTGGAGATGTTGTCTGAGAGGAGATCCGCTCCGAGTCTGCTGGGGTGCAGGCCGTCAGCGCGGAACAATCTAGGACGCTCCCAGAAAAGATTTCAGTTATTAATAAAGAGCAGATTCTGTTCATTACACCATGACATTAACCATTCGTTTAAAGCAGAACGTCTACTGAACCTTTCAAGTCCACGTCTGTATGTGGGGAGAGGTGCAGACACGATGATCTTCGTTGTGGGCGATGTGTTGCGTACTGTCTCTATCAGGGTGCCGAAGTCCCTCTTCAGGATTTCCGTCTGCCGCAGCCTGATGTCGTTCACCCCCGCGTGCAGCACGACAGCTCGGGTGTTCTTGGCATCCCTCAGGATCGCGGGTACCTGAGCAGCGACATCGAGAACACGAGCACCAGAAAAACAGTGGGTGCGAACCTTACCTTTAGTTGAGGTGACGCGGATGTTCCGGATAATGAAGTCTCCGATGATCACGGCGTTGGGTTTAGTCTCGCGGAGAGGGGCGAAGCGGGTCCTGGTGGCGATCTCGAAGACTGGGGGCGACGGAGGGGGAGAGGTCCTCGCCCGGTGTCTGGGCCGTGCCTTCCGCTGTTGGTGCACCCAAGGTCCGAGGTGTGTCGGCGCCAGAGTGAAGGAGACCTGGGCTGGATGCGTCCTGGGTGCAAGGCCCCTGTGCAGAGAAACACACGGAGAAGAGGTGGTGGGAGTGATCGTATCATGCCGTGAGCTTACCGTGCTTTTGTGAGCTTCAGCGCGGGACGTCTCCAGCGCGGGACGTCTCTAGCGCGGCTCTCCGTTCACGCAGCTGGGCCTGTGAATTCCTTTTTGTGCAAAGCAATGATGGCTGCACGTGTTTCCTTGCAGGTAACCATAGTTAACAGAGGAAGAACAATAATTTCAAGTACCACCCTCCTTTTAAAGCTTCCAGTCTGTTATGCTAACTCAATCAGCATGACAGAGTGATCTCCAGCCTTGTCCTCATTAACACTCTCACCTGTGTTAACGAGAGAATCACTGATGTGATGTCAGCTGGTCCTTTTGTGGAAGGGCTGAAATGCAGTGGACATGTTTTTTTGGGATTAAGTTCATTTTCATGGCAAAGAGGGACTTTGAAATTAATTGCAATTCATCTGATCACTCTTCATAACATTCTGGAGTATATGCAAATTGCCATAATAAAAAATGAGGCAGCAGACTTCGTAAAAATTTATATTTGTGTCATTCTCAAAACTTTTGGCCATGGCTGTACAATGACATCAATCATAACCCATGGTATCTACAACAACATCAATCATAACTGATGGTATCTACAACAACATCAATCATAACTCATGGTATCTACAGGTACAGATGATCAGTTGTAACTCATGGTGTCTACAGTGACATCAATCATAACTCATGGTATCTACAATGACATCAATAGTAACCCATGGTATCTACAGGTACAGAAGATCAATCATAAACCATGGTATCTACAATGACATCAATCGTAACCCATGGTATCTACAACAACATCAGTCATAACCCATGGTATCTACAGGTACAGAAGATCAATCATAAACCATGGTATCTACAATGACATAAATCGTAACCCATGGTATCTACAACAACATCAATCATAACTCATGGTATCTACAGGTACAGATGATCAGTCGTAACTCATGGTGTCTACAATGACATCAATCATAACTCATGGTATCTACAATGACATCAATCGTAACCCATGGTATCTACAGGTACAGAAGATCAATCATAAACCATGGTATCTACAATGACATCAATCGTAACCCATGGTATCTACAACAACATCAATCATAACTCATGGTATCTACAGGTACAGAAGATCAATCATAACTCATGGTATCTACAATGACATCAATTGTAACTCATGGTATCTACAGGTGCAGAAGATAAATCGTAGAATTCATGCGTTATTTTTGCATTTCTTGTAGACGATGGTTCCATCGGACCGCACCCTCAAGCGCACTGTGGAGTTGAACAACATGCTGTGTTCCTTCAGTTTCTGTTTCATCTGTAGAACAGATTTGTACACTGGTAATGTTAGCATCAGAGGTCTATTTCGAACATGTAGCTTGAATTAAAGCAAATAACATTTTATAGAATTTGCATATGTTTGCTGTCGTGTGTGAGCGGCTTCATCGGGATATATCCATATATTTGAAAATGTTTCACGTGTGATACATGCAACAGATCTTAAAAGAACTGTTCTACATATTTCTATTTACATTTTGATTTAAATTGTTGCGCACAACGACGTGACTCACCAGCTCTAAAGTAGTGAACTGGAAGGCGGGATCAAACGCTGCGTCATCAGACAGCAACTGGAGTTTTATGATTTGCATTTTTCTCACTGGAATAACTGGGGAATACACACACACACACACACACACACACACACACACACACACACACAGTCATTACATTCATTTTTTACTTGAATTTCTACTCATAACATTTTCAAACATCACAACAGTTCATTTTGTGATGTGGGTGTTGAACATTTGCGCTATGAAAAGAAGTTTATGAGGGAGTATTGAATGAATAAACACGTTTAGATAAAGGTAAATCTTTAGCATAATTAGCCTTAATTAAAAGTAAAATACAGTCTAATAACTCACCGGTGTGGCAGAAGAAATAGTAAGTGTTAGTGCATGTTTCATCGCTAAGCGGACCGTTGTTAAACCTGCCGCAGTTCTCGGGTACATAATAATTATTGGGCTGGTTAGGGAGCCAGTTTAGGTTTGAAGCTTTTGTCCCATCTGACCACTTCCAAGTGTCCCTGTATAGTCCAAACCAAGAACGACCCTGCTGTGACGCCAAGCCAGCTAACTGGTTGTTATCGGTGGCGTTGATCGCAAAGGCCAAATCTGTGTGAAAGTATCGACAGTAAGTCTGAGCATCCAGCCAACTCAACTGAAGACTAGCGACTCCAACGAACCTCTCCACACCACTGTAGTTACCTGTGAAACATGGTGAAAGAATCAGATTCATTCCTTTAGTAGCACAGGTTGCTAAGTCAATGTTTCTGAAACCAACAGTGAAACACACTGACTCACCATTGTAGCATATAAAGGGGTTGAGGTTTGTGCAGGGAAAATCCCGCCAGTATCCACCTGTCTCTACTGTCGCACACGATTCTTTACCAATACTATTATCAGGCTGCGAAGGGTACCACCAGCTAAAACTCGTACTTATCAACGAGACGTCGTGGAAGGACCAGCGCCAGCTGTTGACGTCGTTGTACAATCCGACCCAGGCTAGTGATGTCATACTTGCCTTTGCCAGTGCCATCACCTTTACCCAGTCATCGTTACTTATGATGATAGCCAAGTCATCGTAAAATGTCCTGCAGTAATTCTGCGCCACTGGCCATGTCCGCAATGATTTGATCAGAGTGTAATTGTGAAGGACAGTTTGCAGGATGGCGACGTGGACGTGACCTGTTGGCAATATTTTATTTTTACAATACACACAAAGGATCTACACTCTGTACTGGACTGTAATGTCTACCACATAGGTGCATACCATCATGGGCAGGGCAAGATTACATAGATAAAATGGTGGTCTTAAAAAGTGGCCAAAAGTTTCCCAGTAGAGAAATAGATCTGACATGGAGACTGACGGATCAGGAATAACATTGTATCTTTATAATGATGTAAAAGGGAGACCGTTGGTGACAGTGGTGGCACAATTGCACCCAGCACATCAGTCCCAACACGCACTATTTTTAAATATTTCAGCTCTGTGCTAGCTTCGTACTTTGTCACTTCTTTGCTCCATGTTCGTCTTTGAACTTTGTGTAATTTAGTGCTACACTAGCTTTGTGACTCTTGTGCATAGGCTCTATGCTCGCCTATACTGTACATATGTAAACATTTTTTACCGGATTCTTTGTGCAGTTAGATATCAGACATCATAGTTGCACTCTGTAAATATCAGATAACTGTACCGCTTTATAGGTGCCATTTCTTTTGGGAATCAGGCCATGATTGGATAGTGTCCCTGTGATTGACAGGCGAGAGAGAGAGAGAGAGTATACCCCTCCCTCCCAGAGCATGGCCAATTTTGCTCTCTTGACTCCAGGATATTTGCATTTGCAAATCTCACAATCTCCTAACAATGAGGCAAATGCTCTCCTGTTGCGCCACTCGGGAGCATCCTATATTTTTTTAAATACAGTATATTTGCATCAAAGTGACAAATCTTGTGTCTGATCTTCCTGATTTATGTCACGACCCTTGTTTCCCGCTGACACAGTGAGCCCGACATTAACTTGTTTTTATAGAGACGAACAAAAAAAGTTTGTAACACAATAAATCAAAGTCCCATGAATACCCATTTGCAGCAGACAGGATAAAGAGTGTAGCGTAGAGAAGATATTTAAAACACGAACCCACGTGTAGTTAAAGTGGCTTTCTAGCAAGCGGACTGAATAGTGACATAGATGCACTAATAAAGTGCTAACGACATAATGAGGTTCCATCAGCTGTTACGTACAGGCTGGAGAGCAGATAAGAAAGGAATGGGATGGCTATTCCTTTTTCTAACCAAATTCAGAGACTTCAAGAAAGAGAAATCGCAAGGGTATGGAACAAGGTAATGTCCAACGCATCTAACATTGAACGCATAAATGCTTTGTTAGATATTGTGGTCGAATTATCACTTTAAATGGATTTTAAAATTATATTGACTTTGATAAAGCGTTCCTTAATTTAACTGTCGCACATCAGCACAGCTAGAGCTCTTGGAAAGAAAGAGATGAGAGAAATGGGGTTAATAATTATTATTTTTTTTTTTTTTTTTAATGAGAATGATAGGAAAGAGATAGGAAAGAATTCAGGGCTGTGTTTCAAATACAATCATTTTTTTGTCTTCGTTTAGTAGATCACAGACGTGACATGGAAAAGATTTCATTGCATTCTTCCCCCAGTGAATAAAATGATGAAAATAATACACAGGAAATAAACAGCTCCAATTATAAATAGTTTATCAGCAAAAAAAAAATAATAAAATTTTTTTATTTTTTTTTAAGTGTATTAAATACACACTTACCAGTCAGCCAGAGAAGAGAAAAAAGATTCAGCTTCATGATGGATCTAAAACTTTGCAGTAAGAACATTTGCTGACATTGCAATAAAATATCTCATAATGCTTAAATCGGTGCTAGAATATTGCTTCGGGTTATAAAAAATAATAACAATAATATCATAACTATTGCATATCGATATACAGATTATGCAACACAGAAATGTACCTGTAATGTGGGAATGTGAAGGCTCTGTCATCATCTGACTTTCTGAAAACCCCAGCTGAGGCTTTATAATCACAAATCACTCTTATGCAAATCAGCGTTCGTCACAAATGCCCGAAGACAAATAATTTACAACAAACCTTATCACGGGGCTGAGACACGAATCTCATTGACTAAACAAAAACCAAGAACATGGAAATGTTCCTCGTTCCTGGATCGTTCGGCCTAAGGATTTAAAGTTTAAGTTTATTCCCCACAGCAAAAACTGAGGGTTAATACAATTATATGGAAGTGTTTAATAATCAGTGCTAGCATTCAAGTCAGTGTTAATTACTGAGGAATCTTTCATAATTTTATATTGACTTAGAATTGACTCCGTTCAATTACATGTCCAGCCTAAACACGCTCCTACTCTTAGTTACTGATGAATTAGGGATGCATCATTGTTTTGTTTTTCAGACCAAGTGTGAGTAAGAGTATATGTTTTTTTGGTACTGATATAAGTAACCTACTGAGTACTATTCAATCAGGGACATCATGGAACATCGAGCACCATCTTTTCGGATGAGATGTTAAACCGATGTCCTGACTCTCTGTGGCCATTAAAAATCCCAGGACACTTCTCGTAAAGAGTAGTAACCCATAACCCTGATGTCCTGGCAAAATTCCCCCATTGGCCCTTAACTATCATGGCTCCTAATGATCTCCATCCCTGAATTGGCTACATGCCATGCTACACACTGCGGTTGAGGAGATTTCTCCCTATACTATGTAAAGCGCTTTGAGTGCCTAGAAAATTGCTATATAAATTATTATTATTATATAGATATATTAGTCGGCTTGGATGGAGATGGAGAAGAGCAGGTTTTGTTTCACTACAGAAAAGCATTTCATGTCATCTGTTCATTAGTGCAACAAAATACACTAGGCTTACGTCACAAAGCATTTTATATAGCGTTGTATGAGTAAACGAGCATGATATCTATGCATCACTAGTTTTAATGGCTCCCTGGGTCACCTTTTCGTAATCTGTATCCTGGAGAGTTGGATAATTATGGTGTCGTAGTGGTTGGACTGTGGACACAGTGGTGAACTATAGACTGTAAAAATATGAACTATAAATGTGTTGTTATTCAAATTTCTGTTTTCAAATCATACCTAATTCAGCTACCAGATTCAGCACAGAAATCTTCCAATGAACAACTAGGCCACTTTAAAACTAACCACGATTCAGTTCAGTTTGCTTGTTCTGTGCCTGGCTTAAACCTTCCACACCCTATTTAAATCTATTCAAATAAGCTAAGCCACTTTGCTTTGTGATACCAGAAAGATAAACTACTTAACTCAAAACAGTACACTTAGCTGTGTATACACCGGCCCTTATTTATCGGCATGGCATAGACATATGTGCAGAGAATGATGTAGAAATAAATGCGTTAAGGCATAAAAAGCATAAAAATGATGGTGAGCCAGCTATCAAGATCTGGAAAAATGGATTTCAGTGAAGCTGTGAGTTTGAGGCGTTTTTGTCCAAGGTTGCTACAAAGAATAAGGCAGTTTTGGAAGTATGTGATTGATTGATTGATTGATTGATTGATTGATTGATTGATTGATTGATTGATTTGCAGCTAGCTAGAATTATAAACAACAGAGTTCCAAAATGAATGCAAATAATCAGATTATTTACAATATTTACAAAGTACAAAGTGTGTAAAACTGTTTTGGATTAGGCTTCTCAACTACTGCAGCCAACTCCAAGCAAAGAATTTCTGACTGATGTCAGTAAGTTTAAGTTTGAGATGTCAGTCATGTTCATTACCATTTCAGTGACTGGCAGTTGGTTATAATGTTTCACCCCTTAGAGAGATCTACCAATCAAGGTGAACCCGTGCATCCAGATGCAGGACAAGCGGAGAGCGCACTGTCCAATGGACATTGACACACAACATTCAGGTGTGGCTCAAAATGACACGTTAAAAGGAGAAATCCTTCATTCTGATGGTGTGAAGGTACTCGACAAAACCATCAGCCGGTCTCCTCTTGTTTTCTCCAATGTACAGCTGATTACATCTCTTACAGGAAAGACAATAAACAACTCCTACTGTTATGCGTGAGGAGTGATGGGTGACAAAAACTTGTGCAGAGCTGTATTCAAGACCATCTTGTCAAACATAAGACCATATAAGTCCAAGACCAGGAGTACCTGAGATCAAGTCAAGGTATCATGTACGGTATTCTTAGGAATTCCACTGTTTTGAAAGTAAATGTACATTTCCTCACTTTTCTGGAGAAAGTCTTCATTCTTACTGCAGATGCATTATAGTCTATGTAGAGAATGGAGTTTTTGCAGTGCTATTGTTGTTCAATGCTAATTTGAATATTCATCATCATCCATTACCTTGTGACTGTTCAGTATGTCTGAGACACAGGGTTATTAGCTTGTTAACTTCTGTTCCAATGCTAACTGAGGTGCGCATTGCTGATCATTTATCTTTATGGCCATGACTAACGAGCACCAGTAATGCAAGTGGGGAATAAACGTCCTCATTCGTATCACGTGCACATCTGATCTAGTAGCTTGTCAACCTGAGCTCAAATTTGCATGAAATTTCAAAGAGTGGATTTGGATTTCATGCAAATTCAGTGGTAAGACGAGCAAACCTATATCCTCACTCAAAGGACTCCAGTTTAGTTGGGAAAATTGCAATTGTGAGATTACAGAATATAAATAAATAAGCAGTGTGTGTCAGGTTGAGTTGAAGAGAAGTACATAAAAAGAAATCAACTCAAGTCAAGTGGGTTCTTATTGTCAATCTTCTATATAGCTTGTATATACTGAAACAAAATATCATTTCTTCAGGACCATGACAGTACACAAGACTACATAAAGTGCAAATACACAACAGTGCGAGACAAGTGCTGGACAGTAAATACACAGAAAAGAACAATAAATACACAGAACATGGACTAAACTGTAAACTATTTGGTAGTGTAGCAGCAATGTTCCATAAATTGTCTGACGCAGCTTTGAAAAGTGCGGTGTGCAGTGGTACTGAGTCGTACCGGGTTAGGTGTTTGACTAGCTCAGGTGAGCATTGGGAGGCAGCAGGGTGTTGAGTAATCTGACTGCCTCAGGGAAGAAACTGTTGAGGAGTCTGCTGGTGGTGGCACGGATGCTCCTGTTCCTTCTGCCAGATGGCAGGAGGGTGAAGAGTCCATGGGATGGGTGAGAGGGGTCGTCCACAATGCTGGTGGCTCTGCGGATGCAGCGGTTGTCGTAAGAGACATTGATGGTGGATAGAGAGACCCTGTCCTCACAATCCGCTGTAGGGTCTTGCAGTCGGAGACTGTGCAGTTCCCGTACCACATCTGGTCAGGACGTTCTCTATCGTCCCTCTGTAGAAGGTGGTGGGAATGGGACGGGGAGGTTGGATCTCTTCAACCTCAGCAAGAAGTGGAGGTGCTGCTGAGCGTTCTTGGCTAGGCAGGTGGTGTTGAGGTGTTGAGGAGAGGTCCTCTGTCATGTGCGCACCAAGAAACTTGGAGCTTTTGACTCGCTGCACAGTTGTTCCATGGCTATGCAGTGGTGAGTGGTCCACTCTGGTCCTCCTAAAGTTGACGATCATCTCTTTAGCCTTATCAATATTATCAACACCTCCTCCCTGTATATATAATCATCATTGTTACTGATGAGGCCTACAACTGTAGTTTGAACTGAACTTTGCTGCACAGTCATGAGTCAGCAGTGTGGACGGCAGTGGCCCGAGAAATTCTTCGTAATTTCAGAGAAATTTTCTGAATACATCATAAAAATGGAAAACTATTAAAAAGCTAACTTGTCTCATCACTGTGTAGTTTCATTATGCAATTATAACATATAAAAGTAACACTATAATAAAGTAAAATCATATCTCGATAAATTGTGTAAGAATTTGTGTGGAGAAAAGTCCGGTCTCGAACTTGGAAACAAAATTCAAATACAACGTACACGTCAATATGAAAATTGGTGCATCTCTTTAAAGAACAAACAAAGTTACAAACAAATAAATTAAAAATTATTTTATTCTGCATTCCCACTTCTTAATAATGCCAGTTGTTTGGATTTTACTGTTCCGTGCTAGAATTTCATTAGTTGTGGTGCTTAAGGTAAATGGAAGGCCAGATCACTCAGTATATGACCCTACAGAGTTTTGCTCATTTCAGTCATGGCAACTCTCGGAATGAGATTAACAGCTTTTATTGATAGGAATGGAGTGTAGGTGGGTTTGGTCTCGGTGGACTAGATCTGCTATGGTGTTGCCGAGCGAGTACAAATGCTCGCTCTGATAGACATGCACAGACGTAGAAAAGTAAAGAACCATGCTTCTGCAGCAACGGGTACAGTGCAAGGGGAACGCTGCGTCAGGAAGGGCATCCGGCATAAATCTAACACTTCCCAGCATGTGGACAGTGATTCACACAAGGGTACACACACCTACACACACACACACACACACACACACACACACACACACACACACACACACACACGCTTAGTTCGGTCTGAGTCATTTTTTTTTTTACTTAGTTCGGTCTGAGTCATTTTAGTGAGTCAAATCATTTGGCTCAAGAGTCGACTAGTTCGAATTCCAAACGACTCATTGACATTCTCCCTCCAAAAGTACCAAAAGTTGTTGTTTTTCCTATTATCATTCATTTAACTGTTCAATACAATCTTCTTGTGAACATCAAAATAGCATTATACGTTTGTTATAACATCTATTTAAATGTTAAAATTGCATTAACTAATCGGCATGGCACAGGCTGAGAAAACGCATATAAGCCTTATAAACATTAAAAAGCATATATACATTGTTATGCTGCCATTTTAAAAAAATAAAAAAAATAAAAATTAAAAAAACCGAGTTGGCTCACAAGATTCGCCCAAAAGAGTCGATTCAAAGAGTCGGCTCGTTCACGAAAGGCGCATCATTAGTTTGTAGAGGTGGTAATTCCGATTCATCACAGTGACTCGAATCTTTTGATTCCGTTCACTAAAAAGATCCGTTCAGATTCGTTCACTGATTCGTTCAGTGACCTTTCTTTACACCAGTAGGTGGGGCCAGTGAGTGTCTTTCTTTCTTTCTTTTTTTTTTTTTTTTTTAGATACCATGAGTAAGTCATTGTTTCATTCACTCAATACATTCAATTAGAAATGCAAAGTTTTCAAGAGACAAGTTTTAGTATTATCATTTGTTAAAACTGGCATGTCCAATCCACAAAGAGAAAGTCTGGTGAATTTATTTTAAAGAAAGACATTTCAGTCAGTGCAGGCTAGTTCTGAGAGAGTGGTCACGAATGAAGATACGAATGTAATTTGAAAAAAACAAACATTTTTACATATGTGTATGAAGTAGTTTTCAATAATTAAAGAAATAGCCTTCAATGAACGACACGCATGTATCATCCAAACCGACATCAGTGAGTCAGCAGATCGTCTAATTCATTCATTTAGTTCACCAGTTCGCTCAGAATCAGTAGGACTACCACAAATCCCCACAACAGAAAGATTTTAGAACACAGCCGTCCTGCCAAATGGGACAGATTTCCTCACGGAGGAAATTCTTCTTCTTCTTGTTCTTCTTCTTCTTCTTCTTCTTCTTGTTCTTCTCACCTTCCATCTAAAAGGATCGAAGAGGTCGTAACGATGTTTATGATGTGTGTCGATTGTGTTTAGTGTTAGTATGTTGTGTAACGACCTATTCGTTCCCAGCATGTGAAAACTCCGGGGGCTCTCTTCTGAAAAAAACGTGCTTTAAACTTAAACGATAGCCTTAATACACAAAATACATGACTAATTATGCCATATTGTGGATTCTTTTGAAAAACACATCCACACACACTCACATGCACATTCCTGTTTCCTTTTGTTCAGGTCTCATTAGCGCATGGATAAAAACAAAACGGCTGTTGAGGTCAATGTGTGGGAATTTCACTTTCTCGCTCTCTCTCTCTCACACACACACACACACACACACACACACACACACACACACACACACACACACACACACACACACACTGAGCTGTACTTTAATACTCATATAAAAGGACAGTAACATGACAGTATGACTTTTTAACTGCAACATTACAGTCCCAATATATATATATATATACAGTGGGGGAAAAAAGTATTTGAACCCCTGCTGATTTTGTACGTTTGCCCACTGACAAAGAAATGATCAGTCTATAATTTTAATGGTAGGTTTATTTTAACAGTGAGAGACAGAATAACAACAAAAAAATCCAGAAAAATGCATTTCAAAAAAGTTATAAATTGATTTGCATTTTAATGAGGGAAATAAATATTTGACCCCTTCGACTTAGTACTTGGTGGCAAAACCCTTGCTGACAATCACAGAGGTCAGACGTTTCTTGTAGTTGGCCACCAGGTTTGCACACATCTCAGGAGGGATTTTGTCCCACTCCTCTTTGCAGATCCTCTCCAAGTCATTAAGGTCATTTTCAATGCCCTGGCTGAGGGAAGGAGGTTCTCACCCAAGATTTGACGGTACATGGCCCCATCCATCGTCCCTTTGATACGGTGCAGTTGTCCTGTCCCCTTAGCAGAAAAACACCCCCAAAGCATAATGTTCCCACCTCCATGTTTGACGGTGGGGATGGTGTTATGACTTGGGGTCATAGGCAGCATTCCTCCTCCTCCAAACACGGCGAGTTGAGTTGATGCCAGAGAGATCTGACCACAACACTTTCACCCAGTTCTCCTCTGAATCATTCAGGCAAACTTCAGACGGGCCTGTACATGTGCTTTCTTGAGCAGGGGGACCTTGCGGGCACTGCAGGATTTCAGTCCTTCACGGCGTAGTGTGTTACCAATTGTTTTCTTGGTGACTATGGTCCCAGCTGCCTTGAGATCATTAACAAGATCCTCCCGTGTAGTTCTGGGCCGATTCCTCACCGTTCTCATGATCATTGAAACTCCACGAGGTGAGATCTTGCATGGAGCCCCAGACCGAGGGAGACTGACAGTTTCTTCCATTTGCGAATAATCACACCAACTGTTGTCACCTTCTCACCAAGCTGCTTGGCCATGGTCTTGTAGCCCATTCCAGCCTTGTGTACGTCTACAATCTTGTCCCTGACATCCTTGGACAGCTCTTTGGTCTTGGCCATGGTGGAGAGTTTGGAATCTGATTGATTGATTGCTTCTGTGGACAGGTGTCTTTTATACAGGTAACAAACTGAGATTAGGAGGACTCCCTTTAAGAGAGCGCTCCTAATCTCAGCTCATTACCTGTGTAAAAGACACCTGGGAGCCAGAAATCTTGCTGATTGATAGGGGATCAAATACTTATTTCCCTCATTAAAATGTAAAACAATTTATAACTTTTTTGAAATGTGTTTTTCTGGATTTTTTTGTTGTTATTCTGTCTCTCACTGTTAAAATACACCTACCATTAAAATTATAGACTGATCATTTCTTTGTCAGTGGGCAAACGAACAAAATCAGCAGGGGATCAAATACTTTTTCCCCCACTGTATATATAACAATGCACTTTCTCTGTGGGAGAATAGATAAGAATTTGACACTTTTAGTTTTTGAAAGTGTTTTATTCTCACTGCCTGAGAGAAAAAACCTGTACAAACACACACACACACACACACACACACACACACACACACACACGCACACCTATATGCACGAACAATAAAGGACTTAAAACTCAGTCAGAAGAATTGACTGAACTATACAGAAAGCTTTCTAACAAAAGCAGCAACAAAAGTCCTCTCACTGTACAACAGGACTGACATCATCAGAAACACAAACATCCTCTCAACTAGCGTCACATTTCTCATCGTCCGCTTTTAAACACATCACCACACGACATTCGGGTTCAGCAGACCCCTATCAAAAACTGTTTACTTGATCAGTTATCAAAACACAAGTTCTCGGATTTAACTTATTCGAGGATATATTGTTTTTGGAAGAAATTTTAAATTTCAGTATTGTATTATTTTTCATTACTGATCAAATAAAAAACATTTCAATAGTGGACTCAGACCTAGTTGGATTCGTACAGGAGGTGTTGTTATGACAGCCCGGGTATACACATGTATAAGAGGTCACACACACACACACACACACACACACACACACACACACACACACATGCTTTTTCCTCTGAACAGTGTGGCACGGTACGGCTCTAACCGAGGACTATCCATGTCATGTACCACTGTCTGTTCAATGGTACCCTTGTGTGTCGGAGTTTCTCTGGAGGTCGTGGTGACTAATTATTAGGCAAATCTGATAGTTTTGGTGTCAAATTAACTTAAAAAAATAAAATAAAATAGAGCTCACTTGTGGTGTACCTCAGGGCTCCAT
>CM042552.1:1765000-1772500 GCA_023630585.1 Cranoglanis bouderius
TATTTTTCAGTCTAGTGTCAGCTAGCCTGAGGGAAGCGGTAGCTCAGAGGTTAAGACGTTGGGCTACTGATCAGGTGGTCATGAGTTCAAACCCCAGTGCTGCCAAGCTGCCGTTGTGGGCCCTCAAGCAAGGCCCTTAACCCTCAGTTGTATAAATGACATAAATGTAAGTCGCCCTGGATAAGGGCGTCTGCCGAATGCTGTAAATGTGTTCCATTTAAAAACGGATTCAAACTTTTCTTTAATAACTTAAGCAAAAAGTAGAAAATGTTTGGAAAATCACATTCTGGTGAAAAGAGGGGAAAAACATTTAGTTGAGTAAAACCGACAATCTTCCTCAACTAGATCTAGACTAATACTAAGCGAACAATAATAATAACCAAATGAAGGAAATATAACCCCAAAAAAAACTGACCAAATCCCAAACCTGGAGTTTACCTGTAGGCGAAAGCGTCTCTCCTGCTGTCGCTCCCTCTCCTCTGATCAGTTCGTACTGAAACGCTGTGACTCTCTTGCTGATGTCTGTGTGCGTCGAAGCCTGAACGAACAACGCTCCCTCGTCGAGGCCAAAGCAGCGGACTCGGCCGGCCGCCTGCTCCTCCTCGCTCAGCAGCATCCGCATCGCTCCCGCTCGCTCCACGAACACGCTGGCTCCACGAGAATCGCCCCGAGGCTTCACGCAGGCGCTCAGTCGGGTTTCAGCACCCGCTCCGGGAAACGTGTTGGGCCGGAGGTTCACAATGATGGCACCGGTGGGGTAAAGCCACTCGAGAGAACCTTCAGAGCAACGCAGGTACACCTGCTCTACATCCCGGGCGTGAGCCTCATGAGTCAGACCACTGGAGAGACAAACAGAAAGAGTGTGTTCAGGGATGAGACACTGTGTGTAGCGTTGGCTAACCTGTGATGGCGTGATGAAGCGGAGTCACTGCTTTCCTACGACAACACATTCTTCCCCGTTTATGTGGAGCGTCCGCTGTGAACGAGCCGTTACTATAGAAACGATAACGTATTGGAACCGGCGCGTCAATATAAACCTGCGCTACTGCCGGAGCTGCTGTTATAGAAATTTAAATCAACACCTTCTGACCAATCACAATCCAGCGGTGCTCTGGTGTAACTAAAGCACTGACACACTCTAAAAGAAAAAATAAATAAATAAAACAACCCACAGCTTTCCAGGAAGCACATTTCATTAATCAGGAATGTGAAACACTTGTCATTAATCTAACCTTGGCTTCTGTTAAAGTGTTACAAATGCAGTCAGTCGAGCCAATAAATGAATAATTAAATCCAAAAATCTGATAAGCTGAACTGAAAACAAAGAGAGAGAGAGAGAGAGAGAGCGAGAGAGAGAGAGAGAGAGAGAGAGAGAGAGAGAGAGAGGGCTGTTTCCCAGCTAACAAATGTATTATTGATTATTCAGGACTTTTATTCAGGGTTTTCAGAACTTTTGGTTCCTACTAGAAACTTCAATGCGGTTCAGTGCTGAGAAAGTTGTTAAATAAACTTTATAAATGTGGTTGAAATGTAGTTAAACCCGTTTTAGTTGTAGGAACAGACGTTAGTTTTGGTCTAACAGAACGCCGCGTGCTCGGTTAGGAGAACGTTTCTAGTTCTAACAACTTTTGGTCCCCACTAGATACTTTTAACGCTGCGAATTATTCTTGCTGTCGAGAGTTTTAAAGAAACATTAATAACCGTAGCTGCCGCACAGTTACAGCGTTTTCAGTTACAAACGTTTTTCAGTAAAAACGTCACTTCTTTGCCTGAACGAGAACTCTGTGCCAGTATAATTGTAGATGAGCAGAACATTTATGGTTACCGTTTAAAATAAACTTTATAAACCATGTGTCCGTGTTACACCGTTTGCGGTTAGAAATATTCTTAAGTTTGTTGAGTTTTAGGACATTTCCAGGAACGTTATTTCCGTGACGTTAAATCCTGTTATGTACATTATAAACTTTCTGATAACGTTCTTTATTAGCTGGCTTTCAAAGCCTCTGTGACTCACGAGCTTTGCTTTGTTCTGTTGTTTCTGGACCATAAAAGAGCGATCAAAGAGCCTGTGCGCTGGGTTTGATTTATATTTTAGCGTAATTGAGCTCGGGGTGAAGGAGGGTCGGCACGCAGAATGTAGGGAAATCAGAGATCAAATATTAACCAGGAAGCTCAAAGTCTCGCCTCTGATGCCAACACACACACACACACACACACACACACACACACACACACACACACACACACACGTCCCATTATAAACTTTAACAGTCAAGTTGATGATGCTTTGTTCATGATGTCAGAAGGTATCAATCCCGAACTATCTGTATATAAAAATTTTAACATTTGTTTTTCACATTGGTTTTAATTGATCTGTATATGATGGGGGGAAAAAAAAGACCATTTTTGAAAAACGAATCAAAACTGAACCTGTAGATTCGATAAAAATGGACATGAAAGTTCAATCCGTTATTATTTTCTTTTTAATATTAAAATCACAAACCATACTAGCCATGCAAACATAAACACAACCCAGATCAACACATTTTTAGATGATGCTTTTCCATTTAATAACTTGCTGAACCTTGTATTGTGAATTATGATATTGATCTATTATTTCGTTTATTTCACACTTATTTTTGGTCCATTTCTACGGGTTTACTTGTCCCTGTTTTATAACTGGGCCAAACATTTAACCTCAGAGGTGTCGAGGATGCACACAGTGCTGCTATTGAAATGTCCACCGTTACAGTATTATTCATATTAAACGCCGCGATATATCGTATGAACAATCACCACCACAAGCACGCTGTACGGGAATTTATCTGGTTACTAGTCTACCCTGTCCTCTCTGCTGTAATCCGCCTTCCATCGGGAAATAATTAATGAATAATTGAACACCCGATGCTTGCACCCCCTTCCCGGATCTCCTCATTAGAGCTTTGCTTTCGCTTCTAATCACGGTCATTAAATCATTTCTCTGGCCCCAATTAAACCAATTGAATCCAGAGCGGCCTAATGGAGCCCAGATTGGTGGGGTAAGATCAGAGAGAGAGTGAGATGGAGCAGAAGGAGGAAGAACTTCTAGCAAAAGCAAGAAGCTTAAAATAAAATAAAAAAATTAGACATTTTTAACACCTTCTATAGTTTTTGCACTGGAGTTATTGATAAGTAATGGAGGTCTATAGCCATACCATTGTGTTTCAATGTTTCTGGCCAAACGTTTTTCTTTTGAATCCAGTGTTTTCACTTTTAAACTCAAACACTGACCAGCTCTTCATGAGGTTAGACGTGAGGTGTTAAGAGCAGGAAACAAAGCTTCGACACCCTAACACACTCACACCTTTTACAACCTCATAAAGAAATGTGCTAATGACCTGGTGGCTTGAATCAAGTGTGAAGAAAACAGGAAGCTCAAAAATCTGCAGTTTGTTAAACACGCGTCTGGTTAGACTCCACTGTCTCTAAATCTCAACATGGTCTCCATTTTATTTGAATTTTTTATTTTTTTTATAAAAGGACTGAGATGCGACGTCATGTTGTGGTATTGTAGTGTGCAATTTTTAACGACAACACACGTCACAAAGATGTAGAGACATTTCCACAGACCAGAAGGCCGGCTTTTAATACAAAGTGAAATAAAACACCTAGACCACACAAGAAATGAAGATTAGCAAAACAGCTCTGTTTCTAGAAGGAGTCCTAGCTTATTAAGGACAACAGCGTCAATCTTGCTATTCTTCTGGGAAAAATGTACCATCCGGCATCATTGAGTCTTCTTCAGTTCGTCCTTCAGGAGAACCGTTAAAGGTTAGACGCGTCCTCTTTCCAAAAAAGGTTCAAAATACACCATTAGAAATAAATGTACCAAACTGTACTTCACCTTGTTATGGTTCATTTATATATACAGTACTGTGCAAAAGTTTTAGGCACCCTATTGTTTTTTTAGTACAAACTTCGTTATAGATATTTTATTTGATGGTCAAGTCGTTACAAAAAACATTTTAGATTCCCAAACATTAGTTTTCTAGCACGAAATTAAAATGTTACAGAAAAATGTTTGTATGTCATTAAAGAAAGCAGCGTATTACGTAAGAGACACTTTTCAGACAGTAAACACAATGAAGGCTGCTGGGTTTCGCTGCAGAAATAAGAAGCGAGTGCGAAAGTCAAAGTGTCCAGAAGAACTGATGCTCAATAAAACTTACCAGCTCATTTCCTTATAAAACTGCACACATTGTACCGGAGACTACTATTTATATTTTTTATTTTTTTTGTCACACCAAATATTGACTTTGTTTCATTTACTACTGTTTACTGCTCTTTACCATATATTTTTAAAAATGTAGAAACATTTAATTTCATTGCTTTTGAAGGCATCTTTGCTCTACAGCATTTCTTTGCATGTGTCTAAGACTTTTGCACAGTACTGTATCTTAAATGGTTTTTTTTTTAAAGGTTTCGAGGTGAAAAACAACATACTAAAGGTACAGTAGAGGCACTCTTGGGGTAACACACCAGCAACTATAGGACTGTTAGAACCATATCATTTAAATCACACTTGTGTGTGGAAAACAATGAAAACCAAACAACAACAACAACCGTCCTAATAAAAAAATAATAATAATAATAAAAAATCCCACAGCTGTACATGGAGAAGTTCTGCAACAAATTATGTTTGCTGCAATTTTTTCCGTTGCCATGGTAAAAACCGGATTTTAAAAAGGTTTCCGTGTTGACAAATGTATTCCATTTTCTCATGTCGTCCAATAAACATCCCACCATTACATTCTCCCCAAAACAGTACATAGATGAGGCCTGACTTTTGTGGTTCTCTCAGTCTTTCACAACTTGTCAATCAAATAAGCCCCGCCCCCAATTTCTAATGCCATCCATGTATTTTTTTTTTTTTTTTTTAAGTAAGATATGATGGAATAGGAACAATCTTTTCTGGATGATAATCTGATGATAGTAGTGTTAAAGGGTTTTCCTCCTTGAAGCCCTCACAGCACAGAGAGCTGCCACAGGTTCTCCCAAATCAAAAACCGTGTAAAAGTTGTAGATTTACAACCCCCCCCCCCAAACTTCCCCTTAGAGTGTAATAGAGGGCTTATAACCGAGTAGATGAGCTGAGTACCAGCATGCCTGAGCAGTAAAACACTACAATGTGCATTATTACATTATATATTATATTATATTATATTATATATGTGTATTTGTATGTAATATATTGTATATTATATATTAACAGAGCAAACGCATCGTCCCTGTGTGCAGAACTACAGTGAGATGTGAGATGTTTACAGTACAGTACCTCCCTCTCCAGCTGCACTGGTCACTGGAGTACTGCGCAACTGCGCTCGTGCATAAACACGCTACCAGGAGCGCGCAGATCACCTTCATCCTCAACCTCATCCTCCTCGTGCACGTTTGAAAACCTCTCCGTAAAAAAAAAAAAAAAAAAAAAAATACTGTTTATAAAAGTTTACTCCAAAGTCCCGGAAAAGTTCATCTCGTTCCCAACGCGCGCGCGAGCCAGGAACCCTGCACGAGCGCAGGCGAGTGTGAGTGTGTGTTAGTGAGTGTGTGTGTGTGTGTGTGTTTCTGTGTGGATGGGTTGGTGGGTGTGGGTATGAGTGTAAAACCTCCCACCTACGGCAAAAGAAAAACCACGCCCACACCACGCCCCCCTTCGGATTCGGTCTCAAACAGCTCGGATAAGAGCGACCTTTTATACTCTAATTAGTGCCCTAAAATAAAGCGCAGCTGTGTGTGTGTGTGTGTGTGTGTGTGTGTGTGCATGCGTGCGCGTGCGTGTGCGTGCGCTGAAGCTGTGATATGAAAGCCTCCATAAACAGGCGTATCATATTTAACTTGAGTTAAACATAACACGCACACACACACACACACACACACACACACACACCACTATATCCACATAACACACTCCTCTAAAATATAGGCTACAAATATATGAAGTGAATATTACTTAAATAAATAAATAAATAAACACCTACCTACTTACTAACCTAAAAACTATTTAATTATATAAATACATTATGACACAATCAACTGGTATTAAATACCTTAAATAAGTCAAGATACACATCATTTCCAAAAGTATGTGCACCCCGGACCATCACACCCATATGTGGTTCTTCGTCAGACTGTTACCACGAAGTTAGAACCACACGACTGTGTAGAACGTCCTTGCCCCAAAAGTACATTTGTTCCCCTGTGCACGAAGCGAGCTCCGTGAAGGCGTGGTGTGTTAAGCTAGGAAGAAGGTAGAAGAACTCGAGTGTCCTGCACAGAGCCCTGACCTCAACCCCACTGCACAACTTTGGGATGAACTGGAGCTTCCTCAACATCAGCGCCTGACCTCTATCTCAGCTGAATGAACACAAATCTCCAAGGCCACGCCCGTAAAATCTAGTGGGAAGCCTTCCCAGAAGAGTGGAGCTTATTATAACTGCAAACTCCATATTAATGTCCATGGATTTGGAATGGGATGTTCAGCAAGCAGATATGGGTGAGATGGTCAGGGGGGCACATACTTATAGTGTATAGGGAACAATAACTCCTGCCAGGATCTTCTAAAATACCTTTTTTTTTAAAAAAAAAACGTTAAATAAACTATATAATTTTAAAATAAACAAATATTTAGTTGTATTTATTGGCTGTTGGGAAAACACCATCAAACTTTACATAAAATAGAGAGAAATTCATTAATGAAATAGTACCTTATAGGCAAAAACATAAATAAAATAGTTTAATGACTAATGAATACCTGCTTAATTTAGTAAATATATGAAACAATAAATACCCGATACTCATCTGTCTGGATTTTGTAAAATAAGTTTATTATAAATATAGGATTTATTACTATATTACAAAGTAAACAATGAATAATAACAATAGGATAATAAATGAATTAGAGTAAATAAGTTAATACTATATTTATTGGCTCTTATAAAAGATCTAACTTTAAATGACTTAATTAACGAGTCCCAAATAAACATAAACAAGCAAATGTAAGTAAGTAAGTAAAAAAAAAAAAGTAAATAAATAAATACACTTGTGTACGTGGAGAAAAAGAAGAAGTTGTATGTCTGATGAAAGCCATCATCTCTGGGTCTCAACATCATCACAGCTACTGGAGAGAGGACCTGGGCTGGTGCCATGTTTTAATTCGATAAGCAGACACACACTCGCCTGAACACTCTGTCTCCCGGAGTGTGAGTGTGTGTGTGTGTGTGTGTGTGTGTGTGTGTGTGTGTGTTTGAGAGCTCGGGAGCAGGTGGCGCTGCATTTTTCCCGTGAGAAAATGGCGCAAGGAGCAGCGACGTAACCGAGTCGCCACATTCCACCACATGACACAATTTAGTGAAATGCTGCAAAGAGCAAACACAACACAACACACACACACACACATCACAACACAACACACACATACACACACACACACACAATAATTTTTGTTCTTTAAAATGCATTAGT
>CM042552.1:1775000-1915000 GCA_023630585.1 Cranoglanis bouderius
ACGTGTGTGTGTGTGTGTGTGTATGTGTTGTGTGTGTGTGAGATGTTACCTTTGATTCCTCGTATGTGTAGAAGCCCTTTTTAATTTTGTTCGCGTCTACATCGCAGAATGCTTGTACCTGCATGTGCGCGCACACACACACACACACACACACACGAGGTATTTCGATAATTATGAGGACCCCACAAAGACACACACACATTTATCAGGTTTACTAATAATTATGCGGACCCCACAAACAAATTAAAACTCTCTCTCTCACACACACACACACACACACACACACACACACACACACACACACACACACACACACACACACTTCAGGTATTTCGATAATTATGAGGACCTCCCAAAGGAAGACACACATTTGTCAGGTTTACTAATAATTAGGAGGCCCCACAAACAAATTGAATCTCTCTCTCTCTCTCTCTCTCTCTCACACACACACACACAGATTATTACAGATAAGCAGATGAACTCGTGTGTGTGTGTGTGTGTGTGTGTGTGTGTGTGTGTGTGTGTGTGTGTGTGTGTGTGTGTGTGTGTGTGAGAGAGAGAGTGAGTGAGCCTGGAGTCTATCCCAGGGAACTCGGGGCACAAGGTGGGGGACAAACCCATCACAGGGCACAATCTCTCTCACACACACACACACACACACACACACACACACACACACACACACACGTCCCTGTGAATGAGCTGTTACTATAGAAACGAGCAGATTAATATTAATAAACCTGCGGTTTTCAGCTGCACTCTTTTGCAGCTATTGACTCGTACCTTCTTCTGATTGGTGGATGTCAGGCTGCGGTACAGTTTCCGCCCCTGTTTCCCAGCATTCCATATGGTGAATGAATCCCATTGTCCGAGCACTCGCTCCTCCAAGAAGTCCACTCGGAGTTTCCAGATGGTTTCCCTGCACATAAACCAGAGCTACCATTGCTACTCGACCTTTACCAAATCAGGGGTTAGCACACTGTGCATCTAGATAGCAGGAAAGGAGTGAAAAGTAAATTATACATTAAAATGATGATGGATAACATTCTCCTTCCTTCTTTGTCTGAGTGTAACATTCGTGTTTGCGGACACGCGACAGGACACTCGGAGGAGGCAGGGAGGATGCAGGAGAAAAGGAAATGAAGGAGAGAAGGAAGAGGAGGATCTCTCTTTCAGGTTATTTAAAGTAGTGCACAACTTCCTTTACGTAAGTCTTTCGACTGAGTCATTAGACCTTGGAACAGAGCGCAAAAAGACTACCCGAGCACACACGTGTCATGGGAGGACATTTTTAACACTTGACCTCTAAATGCCACAGATTCTGCATGCAGGAGTGAAGATGCCAGTCATGCCAAGGAGATTCCTGGTACTCCGAAAGGATAATTCCTCACTAGGCGACACGGTGTCTTAGTGGTTAGCACGTTCTCGTCTCGCCTCTGGGGCTGGGGGTTTGAATCCCACCTCCACCTTGTGTGGAGTTTGCATGTTCTCCCCGTGCTTTGGGGGTTTCATCCAGGTACTCCGGTTTCCTCCTCCAGTCCAAAGACATGCACTGTAGGCTGACTGGCATTTCCAAATTGTCCGTTGTGTGTGTGTGTGTGTGTGTGTGTGTGTGCGCGATTGTGCCATGCGATGGGTTGGCACCCCGTCCAGGGTGTCCCCCTCCCCTGTGCCCCGAGTTCCCTGGGATAGACTCCAGGCTCCCCGTGGCCCTGATTATGGTTATATACAAAATACAAAAATGTGTTCCTGGCTCAAACTTTCTGCTTCATGGGAATCAATTTTGCATAAAGCAAAGCATTTATATTTTTGAGAACGAAAATTGTAAAATTCACGTTTGAAATATTTTTGTCGGCTGTTTTATTTACAGAAATAAAAAATAATTGAATCCATCTTGTGACTTTTGAGGTGCATACACACAGAATAATACAACTGATTGTGAAAGTGTTCATTTCTATCCAGCATCAGTGAGTCATCATGGAGAACCAGACTTTAACTACTTTGCCTTCGTTCAGTCTCTCTATCTCTCACACACCCACATAATCTAAACTCGGGGTTGAGGAGATCTTTCCGAGTAGGAACCCCAAGTTGAGGGAGCATTATTTTGTTTCGTTTGCTTTGTTTTTGCAAGTCAGGGGTTGGAAAATCCAAGTTATGAGCTTTAGTTGAAAACCGCATTATTAAATGGACTACTACTTGAGCAGTTGAGGGTTTTAGGCCTTGCCTGAGGGGCACACAGCGGCTGTCTGGCAGTCCTGGGGTTTGAATACACAACCTTCCAGTTGGCGAGTGTCAAACATTCCCTGAGGAGGACAGAAAAATAGAAACCTCTTGACTATGAACCTTTTTTCAGTCGAGGTCATGGCTGAGGGTTTAAAAGTCGCCTTGTGATGGCATTTAGTCTTAGTTTCAAGCTGCATTTAGCCCCATATATATATATATATGTGTGTGTGTGTGTGTGTGTGTGTGTGTGTGTGTGTGTGTGTGTGTGTGTGTGTGTGTGTGTGTGTGTGTGCACTTACTCTTGTACAGAGTGTGTTGCTGCATGCTCATGGTAGCGATAAATCAGCAGACACTCGTCCACTCGGATCACTCCCCCTCCCCGGCGAAGACTCTGGTAGAACCACAACAAATCCTCCGGAACCCCCTGAAGGAAAGACAGAGAAAGTGGGAGGTGCTTGAGCAAGGAAAATAAGCTCTGATTGGTTGATATGGTGTCACTCTTGAGAGCATTTGCATTAAGACTTTGATACGGTTGGTCAAGTGTGAAGCTGTTTCTGGACTCAAGGGCAGTCTTGAAAAACAACAGTCTGCGGTTTTGCTTGAACTGATCTCAGGCGTGACTGCACTGTGGATGAAGGAAAACACTTTCCTTCACCAGCAGCTGATGAAACGCAGGTTGAAACACGCCAATGCTGCGTTCAAGGCGGAGTTGAAACGTGTAATTTCCCACTTACAACGGGCAAAAGCCACCAAAAACGGCCCTCAACTTGCAATTTCAACTCCTCAACTTGGGGTAGTCTTCTCAGCTACCAGTTCCTTCCCCGTTAACAGAGTGACGTCGAACCAACATGGCCGCTCACGCTGTGAACCGTGAACCAGTTCCGCTTCTCTACTTTTAAACGAGTTTATAACAGCATTAGCTTTAGATAAATTACTATACAGTCACAGTACGTGGTTAAATCTAACACACTGACCATACTAATGACTGTTTTAAGAAGGTAATCAACAATGTTACAGTTATAACTAATGCTTGTTGCTAAAGTTACTCGATATTTCAGGCCAGAGTGCTTCAGGAAGGTTTGAAGGTCACTACAGTAGAACAGAACCAGTAGCCACTCAGGCATGTAACTGTAGAAGTGCAGATAAAGTAGGTTCTTATGTGCTTTACATGCTCTGACAGAGCAAACAAAAGACACGCTTTCGTGGAGGTGTCCATGTTTGTTCCCCACTTTGCATGTCAAATTCGCAGAAAAGGAAAATGACGTTCTTACAACTTGCACATTACCACTTACAAGGCACCATGAACGCAGCGTTTCTTTACTGAAGTAGAGCCAACATGACCAACAGGACAAGTTTTGGGATACATTTCATTAGTTTTTTTTCTGTTTTTCCCCCCAACTAATGTTCCTGTTTCAACATGTTTTAACCCCATGATAAATGATTAAACCAGTGTAGTTACTTCCTGCTTGTGTTAGAGGTGTAAAAAGTTTTATCTTTTGCACTCATTGTACTGCTGTAATCACGGATTGGCTTCAGGATATAGATGCTATCTCACCGCTGTGTCTTTCATCTCGCGCTGATTTCAGCGAAGCTTGACTGGGACCAAACTTTCAACAATGCCATTGGCCACCACCCAGTCATAACTGCATATCATTAGCGTTCAGCTGAGGAGTTCTGTTTTGTTTGTTCTCACGATCATCTGCGCTGGATTTACACCTGAGGTAGGACTGCAAGATGCTTTGCTTTGCTGTTATTTGCACCGAGATCACCAATCCGGGAAGTGGTGCGCCCTGTGAAGACGTACGTCACCCGCATGTAGTGTTTTGTGGTTCGGATGACATTCTTCAGCGTGCGACGTTAAGGCAACGTCTCAACGAACCCGGAACCGATCCTGGGTCGGAATTAAAAGTATTCAAACCTCAGACTCACCTTGCCTCCTTCGTCAAACGGTCCGACTTCCTGGAACCAGTGGCGCGAGCAGAACCATGTTGGCATGACGACCGTTGGTCCGTGAGAGGTGTAGACCTGGGATGTGAGACGATCTTGCATATAGTCATATAATTACACACACACACACACACACACACACACACACACACACACACACACACACACACACACACACAAAGTGAAATCCCCTCCAGATACACAGGGCTTATGTGAGGTACGGGGCGATGACTAAACCTCCAAGTCATAAAATATCCATAGCTAATATATTTCAGATGAATGCTGACCACTGTGCAATTCAGCTTATTATAGGCATACGGTGTATCATATTTCTTACTCTGTGTGTGTGTGTGTGTGTGTGTGTGTGTGTGTGTGTGTGTGTGTGTGTGTGTGTGTGTGTGTGTGTACGCAGGTTTTAGCCTTTTTTGCCAAAACCAAATGTCCCCAGGATTTAATTTAAGAACAAACTAAATAAATTTTAATAAAACATGCAGATGTGAGTGATGTTTCCAGCGCAGTATAACACAGAGGTACGAGTCAGAGCGGAGCTTTTAATTCGAAAAAGTCGAAAGAATGTGATGGCTGCGGTTGCGGTTTTATTAACGTAGCACAGTTTTGAAACTGCTGATGGGTGAAAGCTGTTGACCTCTGGAAACTCTGCGTGCGCATGTGCGTGTGTGTGTGTGTGTGTGTGTGTTGGGTGGAGGGATGGAATGTGCAAACACACCCGATTGAAATCCGGCCCTGTTTTTAATCAGAAAGAGACGGAGTTCAAATGTTGTCGGCCTTCTTGTCGCCGGACAAAAATAAATACATCGATGTCCATCCGAGAGAACCTCCGAGACGCTGCGTAGAGACGGAGTCTGGCCAAACTGAGCAAACAAGGGACGGGGGGGGTTCATCGGGAACGTGACTAAGACGGAGATGGAGAACCTGCCGAAAGAGTCAGAGTGGCTAATTCCTCAGATTTAATGGTCTGAGGAAACCAAAACTGAACTCGCTGGAACGAATGCTAAGCATTACATCTGGAGGAATCCAGGCACCTGGACAATATCCAGGGATGTTTTTTTTTTTGCAGCAACAACGGGGATGTTTGTCAAAAATCACAGGAAAGAAGACGAATGGATGAAAGTACTGAGGAAAAACCTGAAGATGAGCGCTCAGGAATTCAGCTCAAGAGGGTCAAATATTTACCTTCTAACAAGACAATGACCCGAAACACAGCCAAGACAAAGTAGGAGTGGCTTCCAAAGTGTTTGGATGTCCTTGAGTGGCCCTGAGCCTGACCTTGGATGTCAGTGAACACCTCTATAGAGGCCTGTAATCACTGGTACACAGATGCTCCTCATCCAACCTGACAGAGCTTATGAGATTCTGCAGACAGGAACAGGACAAGATCCATAAATCCAGGTGTGTTCCAGGTCAAACCCTAAAACCTAATGCTGTAATCGCTTGCCAGTGGGCTTCAACAAATCAGACCCCCCAGGATTTCGCAACATTCAAGCAAACTCCGCAATATTCGGAGGAGCTCGCAATTTTTCCAAATAACCGAAGATTTTCTGCAGATTTGGGCCGAGACGCGTCATGTGACGTCATCACGACGCGTATTCAACCAAATCGAACAGGAGTACAGCTAAAAGGTCTCACTTACCAACAAACATCAGCGTGAAAGACCGTGCGAAACAATTTTGTACAATTGCGATTTCTCCAATTCGAGAAAATTTTTTAAAAAATCCGCAACATCATCAAGCGTTTTTGGCCGCAACAGTCACAAAAAAAAAACTCCTTCTGTTTTAAGAAGTAAATTTACCCAAGTCATTATTATTATCATTATAATTATTTCCTAATTCAGAAAAAATTTCAAAATAAAACCTTTTTTTATCGTCATTACTATTTCATAATTTATCATCAGCATTATTATTTAAAAATTCCAAATGTACAATACATCATATAAGTTACATTATAATAATGATTTAACAAATCAACACTGCAATTTAATAGCCTCTCTTTCTCGAATAAACTCCTGAAAGGCTTTCTGTTTGCTCCAAGCCGTGTCATGAGGAGGATTCGGTTTCTGATTATCAGAACTGTGCCCGAAATTCTGACCTGAATTCCGGTCACGCTGCTGCTCTTCTCAAACGGAACGGTCATAAGAAATATGTAATGAACCGTGTGATAGAATGTTCACAGTTAAATCCTTTACTAAGTGACTCACTGGACACAGCAGCTGCCTTCAGAATCTCTGAGTCATGTATACAGAGCGAGGGCAGCTCCTGAGGGAACCTCAGTTTGTTTCGGCATCGCAGTCTGAACACTGTATTCTCTTATTCTGCACACACACGCAAGCCCCGCCTCTTACTGTCTCTCTGTATGAGCTTCCAAACTTAACAATGAAAACAACTCTCTTTAATATGTTTTCCAAAAGTCAATAATCTCTCTTTAAATAAACATAATTACAATAAAAAAAAAAAAACACACACACAAAAAGCTCTTTTTTGCTTTTGGAAAATAGTTCCACTGATCTGCAGTCTCCTCTGAACCAGATTCCTCAGTGCACTGTGTGTGTGTGTGTGTGTGTGTGTGTGTGTGTGGGTGGAAACAGCAGTCTTCAGGTACACATCCTGTTTCCAGCGACCTTTGACTCCATGGCACGCGACCTCTCAAACCATAACACGACGCACCCTTTTCCTGACACACACACACACACACACACACAGACAGACACACACACCCTGATGCAAACACACTCAAATACGGCAAAGGAAGATGAAAGGTGACCATCAGCGCTTCCTGAAGAGAAATAGCTATAAATCACACAACAGCCACTCAACAATCAGAGTGAAAGTGTGTGTGTGTGTGTGTGTGTGTGGGTGTGGTTTACCTGTGTAAGTAGTTGCTCTGGACTGAGTGTGTTGATCCACCTGGTGTAGCGCTCAGTAGAACCTTCTGGAATACGCCTCACCTGACAACCAACAACCTACAACACACAAGAACAGGTGTGTTACGCCATTTTGGTTGGAGATGAAACGTGCAGGAAGGTAGATCTCCAGGAAGACCGGTCGGTGACCAATGCTCTATGGTGTTAGTTCGTTGGAACATAGAAATAGACCTTTAAAGAGCCTTTCAGGAACACTCACAAGTAGAACCATTAATTATCCAACCATTACCATTGAGGAGCCTTTGAGAAACCCATTTTTTCTAAGCAGGTTTACTGCAGCGAACTAATCTTCTAACACTACAGAGTTCTTCAGTTTGGGCCCTTAAATGTTCTATATTTACTCCTGCATAAGAGCTTTTAGAAAAGGCTCCAAGTAGAACAGAAGGAAAGGACCGTTGAGGAACCTTTGAGGAAGGCTTTTTCCTTATTTAAAGTCCCCGTGAAAGATTCAGCGTTATTCGATTTCCAGTGAAACAAGATGTCAGGGCGGGACATATCGAGTGGCTCCTCCCCCTTTTTTAATAGTCAGTAGTGTTTATCTTACCTCACAGCCCGCGCTAAGATGCACTTGACAGTTACTACCATGGTATTTTTATAATGTTTGGGGCGGGGCACTTCCGATTCTAGAGAGCATTTGATTGGACAGAAAATCTGATGAGAAGCTAAAGTGCAGAATGACGTCATCAGAATTGTTGATCCGTACTGGTGGTAGAGAGAGACTGTAAATTTGGAAGGAACACTCGTAATTCCTCTCTCTTCATGCTGTTTTTCTCTTAATGGATGGAATTATAGCTGGAGGTGGTAATGAACACCATAAAAATTTTTTTTAAAAAACCACAGAAAGTTTCCCAGATTCCAGACACCGTACGGAACCGAGGGGTTTTCACCAAGCCGCACTGCTGACGCGGCAGGGATGTGGGGACTCAACCACACACGAAAAGAAGTTAAGTTTAGCTCAACTTCTGCTAACATGGAGGCAAAATCAGGTGTTAATCATTAACACACCACACGTTAACCCTTTAGAACCGATGAGAAAAATTCCAAGCAGTTCATTAGTGGTATAAAAAAGGGTTCCTCTAATGATGTTCTTCGCATAGTTAAAGATTCTTAGCTTCCTACAGTGGTTATATTTGGCACGTTGTCTGAGAGAAAACCCCTCTGTCCAACACATAACTTTCTCAAAAGTGCCCCCCTAGATGGGACTTCTTTTTTTTTTTTTTAAATACAAGTCAAATATTTTTCTTTAAATGCTTTGTTTTAACTTATCACTGGCATTTTCACCCACCTATCCATCATTATATCAGCCATCCATCCATCCATCCATCCATGAATCTATCCATCCATCAGTCCTTCCATCCACCCACCTATCCACCAATCAATCAGTCAATCCATCCATTACATTTGACAGGGAGTCACACTTCAGGAGTTGTTCAGGACACTGTGTATAGGAGTGAATGTGTGCTACCATTTGAATTAAATACATCGTGTCCACTGACGTAGTCAGAGATTTGAACTTTAACTTGACTTGGACTCGCCTATCTATGATGTGATGACCACATCACATGTGTATATATGTATATATGAGCAACTCACAGTATTGGGGTTCAGGCCAGCAGCTTCATACTGCAGTCTCACTCTCTGGGGCATCATGACATCATCCTGAAAAACATACGCACGAAATCAGACGCGTCTTACACTAACGCATACTTTAACGCATTCACTCTATAGCAGTCTAGATGAGCTGGAGATACAGTATAACAGACTGTATTGATTTATACATGAGAGATTTGTTCAATTTAAACACTAACCCTGGATTTAACATTCATACCTCTATTTCTCATTCGAATTTTAATAGATACAAGTCTTTACCTCTTATGTCGTTTACATTGTTGTACATTTATTCTGCAAGGATTGTCCATCATCGCTGCTTTTTACATTACATGGTACCCACTGCTGTGGCATTCATGATTTTGGACATTTTTAGCAAGCTTGAAGTTCACGACTTTAATCAAGATGGCACAACCCATACAAATTCTGCTAGTGGTTGACACTAAGTGTAGTTACGGTGTAATTTTGGTTGTCGGTTGTCTTGTATATATGATTTAACATCTACATGCTATTACCTAGCTTATGCTCGATCCAAATTTCCAAGAAGACTAGCACCCATGTTCTCACGCCTGAGTGCGTCGTGTCAAAAACATGGAAGTCCCACACCATAAAGCTCAAGACAACCAAGATGAGCTGAGGTTCAGCAATAATATTCCAATCAAGTCTATTAACAAACTGATTCTATTAGCAAAACTCTCCCTTTTCCTCTAAATATATGTTACGAACTTCACCTCCACGGTTTTTGCCTGAATGCTGAGTAAAACTGCAACTTGGAATCACTATGATCAGCAACCACCAGCAGTTAAATACAGGGAGCATGTGTGTGTGTGTGTGTGTGTGTCTTGTGTCTGGGAGCTGTTAAAAAGGTCAGAGGTCATGGCTTTTGCTTGTTAACTTAAAGCCCAGACACTTAAAACAACAAATGAACAAGACTCAGCCAAAACATCCACACAACCATGCTTTCAACATCTGCTTCTGCATGTCAGCTGCTCTATGACTCATTTTCACAGATACACACTATTTCTTTTTCGTCAATCTCTCTCTCAGCACACACACAAAGAAACAGGAAGAGAAAGGGGAAATAAAACAAAATATGAACTCATCATATGCTATAAAAAAACAACAAACAGAAACATTGGAAAAGAACAACATATCTATAACAATATTCATTTTTTATTTGGGTGGTTATCATTTCAACAATAAATCACCATCTTCAACCACTGATTCCCAAGATACCCATAAACACTGTCATATACATGATCCAGCCTAAGACCCATGAAAAGATATATGCTATTATAAACGTGCATCCAATGATCCCTGCCCTGACATCTGGTTCCTGCTTGTGCTCAAAACAGACCCAATAAAATGTTCAGCAGCACTAAAACATTCTTGCCTCACTCGGAGATTTGGCCCAAAGACAAACGACTGAAAAATGAACAACACTTTGCCCAATGACAAGAACCATTTAGCTAACAGTGGAAACAAACTCCATGTGCTTTGCACAAAAAGGTCAAATAAGGATTCATTCATCAAACCAAAACAATATCTCTTTCGTAATACTGGGATCAAGGCACCTAATGTCTGTTTGAAGGTACCGCTGGTACTACTGGAGGTCACGGGTTCATCTTGCAGAAGGTCTGCCAGTCATCCAGTTGATTGAACTCCAGTCAAAAGATGTATAGTATCCCTTCACAGAACAGCATATCTCACAGCTGAAACATGGCCAATGACTTTGTGTCGAGGGGCAAACGTGATGTGCTACACGGTGATAAACTCGTTCATTTTCCTTAGTCTGGGTTACGGCACTTAACTAGCCCACCATATGTTATTATATTATGTTAGCTACCACCCTAGCCAATTACATTTCCAAACAAAAAAAACCCCAATAACAAACATCTGGACTGGACAACTGGACGTTGCCTGGTGAGTTTAGCTTGTTAATTTATCCTTTGTCTACCCCTGCAAAGGTTTTAACTGATCTGTAGATGCCCCCTTATGGACCGGTAAAGCAGGAATATTGAGAATATCTATGTTGTCTGTTTGGATATTCCCTTATGGAACGGCCATATTTCACATCTGCCTCCTCAATGGATATTTCAGAGAGTTGCATGGTTTCCTGACAGTGACCTTTACGTTTTCTTACAACCTGATTCAACAGTCCAACAGACCTGATCCTAGTTCTTGCAACCGGAGATGCCACTCCAGTGTTCCAGGCTCGTGTACCCCCCCGCCCCCCACCCCCCCATCCGTTCAGCCACCCTCTGCTTCCCACTACGAGAGGAGGGGCAGAGCAGGTGGATATCAGATCTAGGTCCAATGACATTCCAACTCCAAGGTCTAGAAAGAGTTTTGTTACTGTTCTTGCAAGTCGAAAAAGGGTCGGTATAGCACTTTTCTAAAGGGTCTCAACATGGAACCTTTCATAAAAAGAAAACCTTCTGTTGTAGAGTTTTATACAGAAATATCAAGGTCAACCGAAGGACTGTACCATCAAGAAGATGAAAAATCAGAAGTTCTAGATGAGTGATTCTCAAACCTGGTCCTGAAGAACCACTGCCCTGTACATTCTGGTGTTTTCCCTAGATCTAACTCATCTCACTTAACTTCTCAGCTAATTAACAAACCTGGACTAGATTGAACTAGGTGAGTTAGGGGAAGGAAAGTGCCAGGACCAGGACTGAAAGCTGAGAAACGAAAGCATTTAGTCCATCCTATGTTGTGTTCCATATAAGAGTAAAATGAGCCCTCACCAAAGCTCCCCAAGGAACCTAGCTCTGTTGCAAGTTCTCTAATAAAATGAGGTCAAGTTTAGCACTCAGTTCAAGCTGTACAAAGAGTGTCTCCATTTCTGGAGTTTGTCTTTCCTGATGTACGAGTTAGCAGTGAACTGTTCACAAAATGTCCTTTTTGCTTTCTCAATCTACCACCATCTCTCGACCTTCCAGGAAACACTGTCCTGCGAAAACTTCACATTAAAATGCCAATATGATGGTCTAGTAGGAAAATCTGACACTAGCACACCATCACTGTGACAAAGCCCAGCTGGTGGTCAGAATATCCCACTGGAGAAATAAAACACTTGACTCTGCTGGTAAAATGTTTGGACATGGTACAACAGGGCAGCAATCAGCTTTGTCAATAAACCAATTAGCCGACTGACGATGTAATGTTTTCATGAAGAAACCATGGTTTCAGGTGTGTGCCCGATGGTCATGTCATGGTGGAGAACGTTCCACAGGCTGGCCAAGAACACATTACATCTGCTACTTAAAACCTCGTCGGTTGGCTCCCGAGAGGCACTTTAGCAACTCTAAACTTGACCATAAAGGTTGTGAAAATTAAACGTGAGAACGTTTCGCTTCTCTCCATCCTGAGCCTGGCAGGGTGGAACATTGTGAGTCATAGCTGGAGCAAATGTAGAGCTGGGTGAAGAGAAGCAGATGGAGCAGTGTTACTCAATCTGCACGTCTTACTCAATCTCCGTACACACACACGCTTAGTTTCTAATTTAGCTAATATACCTACCTTGTATCTACACTTTGGCAGAGTAGAGGGGTGCCAATACTTTCTGAGTGACAGATGGACTACAGTCAGTGACTACACAAACAGAGTGAACTGTGTGGCAGGTGGACCTGATAAAAAGGCCAATGAGTGTAGAAATGTGTATATGTATTTCTGTCTGTCTCTCTCTCTCTCTCTACCTGTCTGTCTCTCTCTGCCCTGGTCTCGGTCTCTCTCTCTCTCTCTACCTGTCTGTCTCTCTCTGCCCTGGTCTCTCTCTCTCTCTCTCACTCTCACTCTCTACCTGTCTGTCTCTTTAAAAGTATCTGATCGCTTCTCTCTTGGTATCTCCATCTCTTTCTCTTCTTCGGTCTGTCCATCTGCCTGTCTGTTCTCTTCCACAGTCTGTCTCTCTGCCTGTCTCACACTCTACTTATATCTCCATCCCTGACTCCATCTCCTTCTGTCTTTCTCTAGATCTCTCTCTCTCTCTCTCTCTCTCTCTTTCCCTACATCTATCTATCTTTCAGCCTGTCTCACTACCTCAGTCTGTCTCTCCGTATCTGTCTCTCTCATTTAGCTCCTCCCCCAATTCTGATGTCTCTCTCACTCCCTCTACTTCTCTCACTCTTTCTCTCCCTGTATCCTTTTATCTGTCTGTCTCTCTAACTCCTAGGCAAACTGTCAGTCTGCTTCTCTCTCTCTCTCTCTCTCTCTCTCTCTCTTTACCTTTCACACTCTCACACTTGGTCTCTATCTCCTCTCTGTCTTTATTTCAAACAAATCAGTTGAATTGTCAACAACTCTGGCCTTGTCAAGCTGACCTGAAAACACACACACACACACACACACACACACACACACACACACACCAAAGTAATGTAGGATATATGGTTTCTGGCATGTTTTTGAGAACTTGAAGTTGGCAGGCTTTAGTGTTTTCTGTGTGTGTGTGTGTGTGTGTGTGTGTGTGTGTGTGTGTGTGTAGGACATCTGTGATGGATATCACAGTGAGTCAAGCCATTTCTTTCGCAAGTGTCAGCATAAAACAGCCAGATATTTCCTATTGGCCTCCACACACACACACACACACACACACACACACACACACACACACACACACAACTTGTTAACCTTTTTTTTTTCCTGACAGTTTTGTCAAACACAGTGAACTGCAAGAGACACCTGCTTTAGCACCACAACATCTTCACAAATCCACTGGACTGGTGTGTGTATACACACACACACACACACACACACACACACACACACACACACACACACACATACACACACACACCACTCACCGCATCCTGGAAGCACAGGTATCGTCCAGAGCTTTGAGCCACGGCTTTGTTTTTGGCAAATCCAACTGAGGACATTCAGAGAGATACACATTAGTACTAAAATACCAAAAGTACACTCACCGTCCACTTTATTAGGAACACCGGTACACCTGCTCATTCATGCTGTCATCCAATCAGCCAATCATCTGGCGGCAGCGGCGCGACGCATAAAGTCGTGGAGATACAGGTCAAGAGCTTCTGTTAAATGTTCACGTCAAACATCAGACTGAAGAAAACGTGTGATCTCTATGACTTAAACGTGACATGGTTGTTGATGTCCACAGTGTGAAAAACTACACTTACTAAAAAAAAAACCACTTACTATACCTCCTTCTCACACACACACACACACACACACACACACACACACACACACACACACACACACACACACCTCCTCTTGGTCTGTCTGTGCTATGGCCTGATATCACCATGGTAACACCTCTCATCCTCAGCCTCTCTCTCCAGCTTTCAGCAATCGCTCTGGAGTTATCCTGAGAGAGAGAGAGAGAGAGAGAGAGAGAGACATTTAGAAAGGTTTAGGGGAAAAAAACCTAATAAATCTAAATGATTCAATTCTAATCTACACAAAATTCACAGTATGTTTAGCGAACACATATCACAGGTTTAATGGGTTAATTGTTAAAAAAAAAAAACTATTAATAAACGACTACATTTCTCAGATTGCAGGAGTGAAGTCCATATTTTCTAACTGTAAATAAGTTGCTACATTTATATTATTGTCATAATTTACAGATTATTTATTCAGTAAGTTTTAAGAAGTAGATTTTTAGATTCTTAATGTTTGGACCCTTTGCAACGAGTAACATTTTGAGCTTAGACTTTTATACAGACGCCGCCTCATAGTCTGATTTAAAAGATTATTTTTTTTAAAAAACATTTTTCTTAAGCATTGTATTTGCATTTGCTACTTACAGAAGTATTGCGTGTACTTTCCAAACACACAATTAAATATCTATGGAAGATTTACAACACCAGCATTTTATCCTCCTTTATATTCTTAATCAAATCCCTGTGACTGACTTTACTGATTTTCAGTCACTGGGATTTGATTAAGAATATAAAGACTACAGGGTTATTTTTTTGTGGTTATTACTCTATTTCAGGACAAACCTTTCCCCAACCTTCCTGACGTTTAAAAAGATTTAAAATGATCATGAAGTCTGCGTACCGTACTGGCGTCATCAAACACCGAGATCTCCAAAGTGCCCAGGAAGTCCTGATCTAAAACGGCCTTCAGGCATTCATCCAGCCATTTAGCACCGTTATACACCGGTATGATCACAGACTGAGGATGGAGAGAGAGAGTGAAAAACAATCTGTGATTTAGAGAGAAAAGGCTGCAGGATATGGCTTTTTATAACTCAACTGAGCTTATAGTAGTAACGTTTTAAAAAATTCTAATAATTTTGCACCATAAGATGATGAATTGTGCCACTAACCACCACAGTAACTAACCACTTGAATGTTGCTGCCTCCTACTGTCTCACAGGCAGCAGTAGAGTTCACAGTAGCACTGGAAGACTCTAAAGTGGCATCATTAGACTCCAAAGAGACATCATTAGACTCCAAAGAGACATCATTAGACTCCAAAGAGACATCATTAGACTCCAAAGAGACATCATTAGACTCCAAAGTGGCATCATTAGACTCCAAAGTGGCACTGTTAGACTGCAAAGTCGTGTTAGACCCCAAAGAGACATCATTAGACTCCAAAGTGGCATCATTAGACTCCAAAGTGGCATCATTAGACTCCAAAGTGGCATCATTAGACTCCAAAGTGGCACTGTTAGACTGCAAGGTCGTGTTAGACCCCAAAGTGGCATCTGTAGACTGCAAAATGACACCTTCCACCCCCAAAGTGGAATTTTAATCCTCCAAAATGACAGCTACAACAGAGGACTCCATCATGGCACCTTTAGACTCCACAGTGGCAACACAAGCCTCCTTAGTGACACCTGTTGACCCCAGACTGGCAGCTGAACATCCTACAGCGGTATGTTTACCCTCATTAGAGGCAGCTTTAGACTCTATAGTGAGGTCCTCGTGCTGAACCCTGAGGCACACACGCTTTGCCCCATTAGGCTCCTCCTCCAGTTCTCCTGGACACCTCAGAGGACTGCTCATCTCAGCACCAGGAGAAGCCGCAATGCGTTTATAAACTTATAAAATGAAAAATAAAGTCATGATATACTGTAAATCCACCTTTCTTTTTTTTTTGCTATTTAATCATGTGTTTAATCTGGCTATACTTCACTCCATGGCATGTTGCCATGCCCTTTCCGGCTGCGGATGAGTTCAGTTAAACCTTGTAGCCTACCTTCTAGACAAAAAAAAAAGTTGTTTTGCTCCTGATCTGTTAGATTTGTTTCCTTTTTATATGTAACGTGCAACCGACACTAAACGCACTCAGTTCGTAACATTCGCCTGATTTTATTTCTTTTATTTATTTCGCGGCTCGGGAGCAATCTCGTGTAAAAGAAGTTCCTTTACTTCCGCGTTTTGGACGGCGCCGAGAGTTCTGATTGGTCTAGATAACACGTGAACGTGAATCTGATTGGACAAACCTGCTGTCAGTTTAAACACGTCTGTTGTAGCTGCTAAACAGAAAGGAAATATAAGTACCGATTTACAATATAATATAATATAATATAATATAATATAATATAATATAATATAATATAATATAATGTATAAATATTGAATTGGGTATTTTTGTTTGTTGTATTTTAGGAATTAATCATTAATTGAACGTAATGAATTAAATTTAATAAATTAATTAAATCTGCTGTGAACACTCTTTGTCATTTTGTGCAGTGTTCATTAGCTCATACCATTAATTAGATGAATGATTCTGGCCTCCTCCAGCAGCAGTGACACTAATACAGGGGTAGATATATATTTGGTCTTAATAATCCAGCTAAATTAGGTAGGACCTTGGATTTTATTTATTTATTTATTTATTTATTTATTTATTTATTTATTTTTTATCAGCCTCTCTCAGTGTGGTTGCCACTATCAGATTAGTTTGGTTAGCTAACATTGCTAAATTGTGTACGCATCTATGCTTCAATGTGCTTGTCTAGATATCTTGTATGTAGTTGTATGTAGTTGTTGATTGGTCTTATGGCAGAATTGCCACTTTATATGGTCTTTTGTCACTATGATGCGCAATCAGTGGATAGTAAACTGATCTCTCTATGAACTTGCATTTTGTCCTGTGACCCCGGCCCTCCCACCTCAAATATCAAACTCCGCCCATGATTATAAGGTACCAGAGGTTAAGGACTTAGCACAAGTGGGATACACCATTAAAACACTTTATTACAAGATACAACATGCATATTAAACAGAGAACCTTGATGATACACAAGCATTTATGAGGACTCAAGTTTAACAGAAGAGTAGATGCTGCAGATGGAAGGAGGAGGTAGATACATTTACAACTCAACAGTAACACACAAGCTTATATTTTCCTATTTATTCACTCAAAAAATTCTTCAGAAAGTTTCAATTATTTTGTGTAACATTTATTTTATACATTTTTCCTAATCACTTGAAGGGTGCCAATAATCCTGGTGTTGTTTTTAAAGGAGGTACAATGTAAGAACATAGTAGGAATGTTTCTAAATGTCATATATATATATATATTTTACAAAAGACAGAGAAGCTGACAGATTAAGTGAAGCCTGACCTGACAAGTCCTGCATTGAGCTTTAGAACTTTAAATCCATATCCATATAGCACATGTCACGATCCTGACCTGATTCTATGTTTTAATAGATCATTTAGTTAACCTATAATAAAATAAAACTCTCCTTTTTTACAATGCAGAAAAAACTTTGTGAGTTAAAAGATGAACCAAAATCATTAAGCAGTGCTTCTAAAATATCAAAAAGGCGTTAATGACTTACTGCTGGATTTCAAATCTACACAAAAGCATTAACTGTAATAATGAGGGAATAATAAAAGTTATTCATGATGGTTAGGGAAAGACTGTATAGTTGCTATAACGTGATTAAGAACTCGTCTTGTAGACATTCCACAACAATAAATGTAATTGTAAACAGATAAAAGGAACTTCCTGTAATGCTGCCTGACCTGGAAGCAGAAGAGAAGAGGGACAAAAGTAGTCAAAAAAAAAAAAAAAAAAAGCTAATGCAATTTTTAAATTCTATCAAATTTTGGATTAAAACAGAGTGCTGAGTGCTGACCTCTTGGTTGAGGAGACAGTGGACCAGGAAGATGAAGGTGCCCTGCTGGGAGCCGAGGAACATGAAGAGGATTATCCAGGAGCAGCCGAGGATAAAAAAACTGAGCCAGGCTTTTAAACATCACACTTATTATGAGTTTTTTTTTTTTTAATCATTGGTGTTACTCCTCTGTAAGTTCTTATTTCTCAGGCGTATCAGAGTGACGACCAGGATGATGATGATGATGATGATGATGATGATGATGATGATGATGAAGAGAATCACGTTTAACTGCACAGGAGAAAAAAGTTCCGATGAATTAAACTAAATAGTTGTTATAATGACTTTCATTATATGTGATTTTAATTCTTTACTGTCTGTACTTACTGCAATAATCAAGAAAAAAGGAATGATGAAAAAAGGAATATTAATAGGAAAGATGTCAGCTTTGGGCACATCTATGTCGCAGCTACAAAAAGAAAAGTACATGTAATACAATCAGTATTAAAAAACAACAACAACAACAACAACAAAAACTTCACCACCCCCCAAAGTTATTTTCCTATAACACACACATTCTGGAGCATACCACAGCAAATTGCCAAAGTTTAAAATGATATTTGATAATGATAATGATAATAATGTATTTAAGAAGAATCCCTCTTCTGATCATTTTATAGTTACACTTAATGTTGTGAAACATCTGCGAGACAAGTTAGCTCCTGTTCTCACTTACATTATAGCAGCTATAAACAGTCTTTCCCTCACCAGTCTCTCTTTTTCTCTTTCTTATGTTCATAAAAATGCAGCTTGTCATGTTACTAAGAAAGTGTTCTTTCTATCTATCTATCTATACAGGAGTGTGTAGACTTTTTTGTATCATGTACAGTACCGAGCAAAAGTTTTAGGCACATGCAAAGAAATGATCAGTCTATAATTTTAATGGTAGGTGTATTTTAACAGTGAGAGACAGAATAACAACAAAAAAAATCCAGAAAAACGCATTTCAAAAAAGTTATAAATTGATTTGCATTTTAATGAGGGAAATAAGTATTTGACCCCTTCGACTTAGTACTTGGAGGCAAAACCCTTGCTGGCAATCACAGAGGTCAGACGTTTCTTGTAGTTGGCCACCAGGTTTGCACACATCTCAGGAGGGATTTTGTCCCACTCCTCTTTGCAGATCCTCTCCAAGTCATTAAGGTCATTTTCAATGCCCTGGCTGAGGGAAGGAGGTTCTCACCCAAGATTTGACGGTACATGGCCCCGTCCATCGTCCCTTTGATGCGGTGCAGTTGTCCTGTCCCCTTAGCAGAAAAACACCCCCAAAGCATAATGTTCCCACCTCCATGTTTGACGGTGGGGATGGTGTTATGACTTGGGGTCATAGGCAGCATTCCTCCTCCTCCAAACACGGCGAGTTGAGTTGATGCCAAAGAGATCTGACCACACCTGACCACAACACTTTCACCCAGTTCTCCTCTGAATCATTCAGGCAAACTTCAGACGGGCCTGGACATGTGCTTTCTTGAGCAGGGGGACCTTGCGGGCGCTGCAGGATTTCAGTCTTCACGGCGTAGTGTGTTACCAATTGTTTTCTTGGTGACTATGGTCCCAGCTGCCTTGAGATCATTAACAAGATCCTCCCGTGTAGTTCTGGGCTGATCCCTCACCGTTCTCATGATCATTGAAACTCCACTAGGTTCAATCTGAGATACAAAATAAGAAAAACAGCTTAATCTCAGATACTTGTCAAATAAAATCAAAACAAAATGATTTTCAATAATCAAATTTCCGCTGGCTGAAACGTTTACAATGAGATTCATGATGAACTACAATATTACCTTTAAGTACAATCCTAAAATGAAACAATACACAAGAAACTTGTTCACATTTGTCTCGTCAGTGCAGGGACAGTAAGGGACAGTTCAACCTTACCTGGCATTTCTTAGGTATTGTGAGACTCGCATTTGAAAAATGTTCTGTTAACAAACACGAGTTACTCCGTTACATAACGTAAATGAACAATGACCTGCATGATTGCATCATCAGTAATCCAAAGTTGTTCATATTCATGATTTTATGATTTACTTACTGGGAAGTGAAGAATCACATGTTATAAGTGTTGTTAGAAACAGAACAGTGAATCCTGATGGAAAGACACAGGAATTCATTTTATTACTTCACGCCTTAGACTGGTCAGGGTGGTAGTGGCATCTGAGTCTACACAGGAAATACTGGGCAAGAGCTTTAATACACCTGATCAGCATATTTGTCATGACATGTTTGTCACTTTAATGTTTTTTTTTTTAACACATCTTTGTGTGGAAATGTACTAACACACTTATTGTGTTAAAAGCAATATAAAATGTGTTGTCCTTAACTAGACACGCAGCTCTAGCAGTACATTTCTGAACACCTTCTTGTGTATAAATGACATCTGACGAGTTGACATATTTGTTTATAATGTGGGATATTTGACATTTTCAAAGGTTAAAAATAACCCTGAAAATATTAACCCTTTATGAAATAAAATTAACCCAGCGTTTTTGTAAAAACGAAACCATCCTTTTGTTAGGTTTCCCCTTCTCTAGTTCTCGCTACGCGGCAAGGAGTAGCGAGTGGCATGCTTCCACATTCCACTGCGCGCATTCCAGCGCTATTCAAAAACTCTCCGATGGACGTTTCATTCATGAGCTCACGTTTTGTTTACCTCTGCCATGTGTACTCATGTTTTCGTTCACGTCATGTCTCCGCCTCCTGTGTTTCCCCATGTGCGTTTGTTTTCGTTCGTGTCATGTCTCCGCCTCCTCATTGGTTCATGTGTATTGATGTCAGGTGTTATTGATTTGGACATGTAATTGACGTGTGTTTAAATACGCCACTCCGTTTCCGCTTCGGCTCGGAGTGATAGCTTTAGCTTTAGTTTAGTTTAGCTTTTTTCCCGTGGTTTCCAGACCACCTTCTAGCCGTGCGCGTTTATTTCCTTAGCTCGTAGTTCGTGGTTTCCAGACCACCGCCTTGCCTAGCGTATATCTCCCTGTGTTTTCTGGATTTTCTAGCAGTTGTGGATTACTGTGTTTCTCATTTGGAGTACTTCTACCTTTTTTTTGGATCACTGCCTCAACGGCCAAGTATAATATCTTTTTGGATAACGGTGACATTTCTGTTCATGCATTTATGTTGGATGGAGTCTTTTATGTTTGTTATTGTCTGAACTGTTCCTAATAAACTGACCACTTTCCCCTGCAAATGCATCCTGCTTCTCACCTTTACCCCACGGGTCGTAACACCTTTGGGTTGAAAATCAACCCATTTGCTGGGTTAAAATTAACAACCCAACTTGATGGGTTAGTTTAGCCCAAAATGTGTTCTGTCCTATATTTACCCAGCCGTTGGACAATCTCACTGGACAAAACTGCTGACAGTGTAAACACACTGGAGCTCATAAATGGAAGAAACACACTTATGGCCAAAACTGTGTAGACCACCACACCCATATATGGTTCTTATATATATCAGCTTGACAGTGCTGGGACAAGAACCCCAACCTTCTGATCACTAGGCCAGCGCATTAACCATCGAGCCACCACTGCACCGAAAATGAGACAATAATAAGAGAGAGAGAGTTTTGAGATTTGCCAATACTTCATTAGATCATTGTTTTCTGAACAGTTTTAATATTTATACACATCATTATGTAATAAAATCAGTGAAGCATTATTAACAGTAAAAAGAAACCCCTCTGTAATCGCACACTTTAATCAAAACCTGACATTCCTACACTGAGCTATACAATTTTCATAAGATTTTTAAAAACACAGCACACGTCACAATCCTGACCTGATTCTATTCTTTAATAAATACTAATTTAGACACCTTTTTTTTCCTTTCCTTTTTTTTTTTTTTTTTTTTTAAATATAGAAAACCAAATGGTAAAAAACATGTGAGTTAAAAGGGTCAACAAAACATTAAATAGTGCTTTTAAAACATTAAAAATCTCAGTTAATAACCCATGTTGTGTAAAACAGTGAAAAAGACTTTTTAAATGATAACAGGTGAAAGTTTCACACCATTAAATGTAACTATATATGCAAAAAAATTCTCCGCTTCCTCACACCACCTCGTCACTCAGTGTTTTACTGTAACAGCGTCACACATACGGTGTTTTATTCCTTACTTCGCACCTTTTATTCAAGGTTTATGGTACATTATTAATGTAATCCTGACAGTAATAGCCCTGTGGATGTTCATGCTGTCCCCTGAGTCACCTGCACATCTGCTGTAGCAGTGTTATGATTGTTGAAGCAGCAAAAAGCACTCAGGAACTTCCTGTACTGCTGCCTGACCTGGAAGTAGAAATGAAGAGGGACACAAGTAGTGAAATAGTGTATTGATTTTTTATTTTTTTTAATTTAAAAAGTAATGTTTTGATAAAGTGCTTAAATTCTATTAAAGTTTGGATTAAAACAAAGTGCTGAGTGCTGACCTCTTGGTTGAGGAGACAGTGGACCAGGAAGATGAAGGTGCCCTGCTGGGAGGTGATGAACTCAAAGACAGTATACAGCAGACTATTATTAGTTGGGATGAAGAGGATTATCCATGAGCAGCCGAGAATAAAAAACTGGGCCAGGCTTTTAAACATCACACTTATTATGAGTTTCGTATCATTGGTGTTAGTCATGTGTAAGTTCTTATTTTTCAGGCGTATCAGAGTGAAGATCAAGATGATGATAGAGATGGTGCAGATTAAAGCGTTTGTCTGCACAGGGGAAAGAAAATAGTTCAGATGAATTAAATTTAACAGCTGCTTAATTGGAATGGCTTCGAGTATACAATATCTCACAAAAGTGAGTACACCCCTCACATTTTTGTAAATATTTTATTATATCTTTTCATGGGGCAACACTGAAGAAATGACACTTTGCTGCAATGTAAAGTAGTGAGTGTACAGCTTGTATAACAGTGTAAATCTGCTGTCCCCTCAAAATAACACACACAGCCATTAATGTCTAAACTGCTGGCAACAAAAGTGAGTACACCCCTAAGTGAAAATGTCCAAATTGGGCCCAATTAGCCATTTTCCCTCCCCGGTGTCATGTGACTCGTTAGTGTTACAAGGTCTCAGGTGTGAATGGGGAGCAGGTGTGTTAAGTTTGGTGTTATCGCTCTCACACTCTCATACTGGTCACTGGAAGTTCAACATGGCACCTCATGGCAAAGAACTCTCTGAAGATCTGAAAAAAAGAATTTTTGCTCCACATAAAGATGGCCTAGGCTATAAGAAGATTGCCAACACCCTGAAACTGAGCTGCAGCACGGTGGCCAAGACCATACAGCGGTTTAACAGGACAGGTTCCACTCAGAACAGGCCTCGTCATGGTCGACCAAAGAAGTTGAGTGCACGTGCTCAGCATCATATCCAGAGGTTGGCTTTGCAGAATAGATGTATGAGTGCTGTCAGCATTGCTGCAGAGGTTGAAGGGGTGGGGGGTCAGGCTGTCAGTGCTCAGACCATACGCCGAACACTGCATCAAATTGGTCTGCATGGCTGTCGTCCCAGAAGGAAGCCTCTTCTAAAGATGATGCACAAGAAAGACTGCAAACAGTTTGCTGAAGACAAGCAGACTAAGGACATGGATTACTGGAACCATGTCCTGTGGTCTGATGAGACCAAGATAAACGTATTTGGTTCAGCTGATGTCAAGCGTGTGTGGGACCAGGTGAGGAGTACAAAGACAAGTGTGTCTTGCCTACAGTCAAGCATGGTGGTGGGAGTGTCATGGTCTGGGGCTGCATGAGTGCTGCCGGCACTGGGGAGCTACAGTTCATTGAGGGAACCATGAATGCAGACATGTACTGTGACATACTGAAGCAGAGCATGATCCCCTCCCTTTGGAAACTGGGCCGCAGGGCAGTATTCCAACATGATAACGACCCCAAACACACCTCCAAGACGACCATGTCTTGGTGATGGACTGGTCAAGCATGTCTCCAGACCTAAACCCTATTGAGCATCTGTGGGGCATCCTCAAACGGAAGGTGGAGGAGCGCAAGGTCTCTAATATCCACCAGCTCTGTGATGTCGTCATGGAGGAGTGGAAGAGGACTCCAGTGACAACCTGTGAAGCTCTGGTGAACTCCATGCCCAACAGGGTTAAGGCAGTGCTGGAAAATAATGGTGGCCACACAAAATATTGACACTTTGGGCCCAATTTTGACATTTTCACTTAGGGGTGTACTCACTTTTGTTGCCAGCGGTTTAGACATTAATGGCTGTGTGTTGAGTTATTTTGAGGGGACAGCAAATTTACACTGTTATACAAGCTGTACACTCTACTTTACATTGTAGCAAAGTGTCATTTCCTCAGTGTTGTCCCACGACAAGATATAATAAAATATTTACAAAAATGTGAGGGGTGTACTCATTTTGTGAGATACTGTATGTGGCTTTTAACTCTTTTCTGTCTGTAGTACTCACTCCAAGAATAATGCATGCAATTATGATCGTAGTTGTGGTCACATTTAGTCTCCATCTGCATAAGAAACACATGTAATGCGATTAATTAAAAAAAATAATTGTTTGTTTGCCATCCCGAAATGGATCATTTTCCTGTAACAACACATCCTAAAATGATTTATACCTCTTATACCACAGCAATTTGCTAACAATTATTTATTTATATATGTATAAAAAAAAAAGAAACAAGATACTTTTTTATCTGTTCATAGTTACATTTAATACTCTGGAATGTCCCTGAAACAAGTCAGTTCCTTTTCTCACTTACGTTATATCCACTATAAACTATAATTCCTTCACCAATCTCTCTTTTTTTCTCTCTTTTGAAGTTAGTAAGACAAACTCCAAACTTTACACTAAAACTTATAGCTTTACCTCTGACTGTCACAAAAGCTCTGGCACTGGAGACTCCTTCCATAAATGTTTAATAAACGTCTCCTTACAGAAAACTTAACCATATCAATTATTACACGTTTTAATCCGTTTATGTAATTCAGCTGTTGCTGAATGTTGAAATGATAATGTATTAGAACAAGCGCATTAATATAAACCTGTGATTTGCAGCTGTGCTACTGTCAGAGCTGCTGTTATAGAAAATTAATCAACACCTTCTGACCAAATCACAATCCAGAATTCAAAAGCACTGTGGAATAAATGTAAATTAAATCTTGTAATTAGCCCAGTCTCCTGCACTCACTCTAAAACACCCAAAGTTTTTAGAGCATACATGACCACCAGAACCAGGGGGAAAATGTAGCCAATCACAATGAACCATTTCCAGCTAATTCCATCCCTCTGGTTTAATCTGGTTTTTGATAGGTTCTTCACAAAAGTGAAGAGCAGCACGGCTTCAATGAACATCCACATAAACGCTGAGAAATAGAAAAATGATAGAATGACCTCCAGCGGTGCACACAATTTCTGTAGAAAGATAGATGAAAAAATATCATAATATTTAGGATTTATATTATTTCTTTTTACCTGCTGAGAATGTAAAGAACATAGACAGCAACACTCACCTTTCGAGGGCCTCTGCAGACCGGGACATGTTGTCTGACTTGATCTAAAATTTGAGCCAGCAGAAGGTTTATACACAGGTTTATCAGAGCCGTGTTGGTCACTTTTTTGTTACGATGACAAAAGGTGAGTGTCAGTATAGACAAACTCAGAAATATCATTCCCACTGCCACATTCACTGTGCTGAGCAAGACCAAGTAGTTGTAAATCTGGAAAGATTAAAAGAAGTGATACATCTCTTGTATTAAATCTCTTCTCCTCTCCAGAGGACTCATATTCACGGTATGCTCTTACAGATCATTCAATATCCATGCAACACACTCAGTACTGTTTGTCTTTACTCTTCTACACCTGTGTACTGTAATGATTTATAATCCCACTATCTGCTCTCACCCAGAAGGGGACAAGTTTCCTTTTGAGTAAGTTCAAGTTCAGTTTATTTATATAGCCCTTTTAACAATGGACATTGTCCCAAAGCAGCTTTACACAAATATATAAATTCAGGACATAGATTTTAAATTTATGAATTTATCCCCAATGAGCAAGCCAGATGGGACGGTGGCAAGGATGGTTCCTCTTGAGGATATTTCCTCATATAGTGTAGGGAGTTTATTTTTAGAAATAATCCAGACTTTCTGCTGCTTTTTGACATTTTAGACTATACAAATGAAAGTGAACTAAAAGGAAATTAACTGAATCTCTTACTTTCTCTTTTCTGTTTTTGTATACAGTATGGTATGCTGCTTAAAACTATGTGTCTTCAAATATGGTCCAAATGCAGCTATTTGGGAACCAGAACATTATTTTAACACACCATTATTTTCCTATTACAACATGTCTCCTAATCACTTATTGCACATATACCACAGCAATTTTCCAATGATTACGCACATTAATTCATTCATTCATTCATTTATCAGTAAGTGCTTTTCCCTGGTCCTGAGCCTATCCTGGGGACACTGGGTGGGACACCAGTCCATTGCAGGGCACCATGAACACACACCTTCACACTCATTCACACCAAGGGGCAATTTAGTGTAACCAATCCATCTTCTGATGTATTTTTGGGAGGAAACCAGAGAATGCTAAAACCAAGTGCAGAGAAACCAAAGCTATGGGCCTAGCTCAAGGGCCCAGAAGTGGCTGCTTGAACTTACAACCATCTGTTCAGTAGTCCAGAGCTATACCCCTTGAGCCACCATGTCCCAAATTGTACAAATACATGATTAGCATTACACTTTGTTGTTAAGGGGAATACAGAGATGAAGGGATCCAAATACAGAACACAGCCACAGGACTGAAAGTTAACAGGGTTTTTGAGGGGTAGTGGAAGCTGGGGTGAATGGAAAAGGAGTATTATAACTCAGGTCTGCCACGTGAGAAGCGAGTGTACAGCCAATGCACCACGGTGGAAGGGAGAGCAGGGATAAGCGTATGCGAGTTAGAGTGTTGTCGAGGCCTGGGCTCAAACTCAGGTCAGAGGCGTGAGAGCTGAATGCAGAGCAGGAGATCCACAGAGAAGGTGACTCGAGGGCTGTCATGAACCAGCTTAAGTTGGGACACATGGAAGGATTGGTGTATGCGCCAGTATCTGGGGAGCTTGAGTATGACCATGGAGGGATTAATGACATTCTCGATGGTAAATGGGCCTAGCTAATAAGGGGTGAGTTTCTTGGAACTGTCCTTGAGGGGAATGTCTAAATCCAGGGAAGCTGAGAGCTCCAGGTGGAGGGATTGTTAGTGGTGACACATTGCAGTGCTGCTTCCACCTCCTGATTAGCCCGCTCCGCTTGGCCATTAGTCTGGGGATGAAAACCCAAGGAATGACTCACCGTGGCAATATGGGACCAGGGGTGGTTGGGAACAGGCAAGAGTCACAGCAGGCCAGCAGGCAGACAGTGTGAGGCTTTGCTCCTAGTGCCTACAGTACAGGCATTGATGAAGGCCCAGGTGTTGGCTTCCATGGTCGGCCAACAGAAATGTCACTTCAGCAGGCCTAGGGTGCAATTGGAGCCAGGGTGGCGGGCAGATTGGGAGCAGTGGCCCCACTGGAAGACCTGGGAAGGTACAAACAGACAACCACGAGGACCATTACCTGGATCAGGTTGGGCACATTGTGCTCTCCTGACCCACACCTGAGTCAGAGGCATCCACCTCTACGATGAACTGCAGCGAGGCATCAGGCTGAATCAACACAGGGGCGGAGGTAAACAGCTCTTTCAGTCTGGAGAAGGTGGACTCAGCCTCAAGGGTCCATACGAAGGGTGTAGAGGTGGAGGTGAGTCTAGTGAGGGCTGCCGCCACCCGGCTGTAGTTTTTAATGAATTGGCAATAAAAATGGGCAAACCCCAGGAACCATTGGAGCTGCTTGACGGTAGTGGGACAGCCCAGATCTTAGTCTTAACTCACCTGCTCTTGATGACATAGCCCAGGAATGTGACCGTGGGAAAATGAAACTCACATTTTTCAGCTTTGACAAACAAGCGGTTCTCCAGAAGCTGCTGCAGGACTTGGAGAGGACATGGAGAGTGTGTTCAGCAATCGTGCAGGAGAATATCAGGATGTTGTCCAAATAAACAAACTCAAAGTGATACAGGAAGTCCCGGCGATTCAGGAAGTCGCGGAATATGTCATTGACAAGAGCCTGAAACACAGCTCAGGCATTGGTGAGGCTGAAAGGCATGACCAGGTATTCGAAGTGGCCCAGAGGGGTGTTGAATGCAGTCTTCCACTCATCTTCTGCTCTGATCCTGACCAGGTGGTATGCATTCCACCAGTTCAGTATTTTGTGAAGATAGTGGCACCATGCAGTGGCTCGGAGGTGGAGTTGAGGAGCGGCAGGGGGTACTTGTTCTTCACTGTTGTCAATAAGTGTGAGGAGGGGAATGGAGAGCTGGTTGTAGCACAGGGTGGCAGGAATCTAAAAGTGGGATGGGAGTCAGGAGTGGCAGCTGTTTGGCTCACCAGTAGCCCCCGATCTACAGGTGCCCCATCCCCCCCCCCTTTTAAAAGCAAGGAGCAGTTAGCCAGGGTGTGGCCTGGTTGGCCACAATAGAAGCACGTGCCTGCCTGGAATCTTCTCTCCTGCTCAGCAGAAGTAAGCCAGGTCCGACCCAGCTGCATGGGTTCATCCCCGGGTGACTTGGAGTTAGGCAACAGAATTTGCCTGGAGTTCTCTCTTTGTGCCACTCCTGCATGCAGTTATCCAATCTGATAGTCAGGGAGATTAGTTGGTCGAGGGAGTCTGACTTGACCTTCAGGGCTAATTCATTCTTCAGCCACTCGCTGAGTCTGTTCACAAACGCTCCCTGAATCACCTCTACATTCCAGCCTGACTCAGCAGCCAGGACCCGAAACTCCACAGAGTACTCTGCCACACTGCAGGGCCCCTGGCAGAGGGAGAGCAGGCATCTTGCTGCCTCCTTCCCCGGGATTGGGTGGTCAAAAACCCTCTGAAGTTTGGTGGTGAAGGAGATGAGGGAGGACCACAGCACTGGCTGCCTGTCCCAGATGGCAGTAGCCCAAATATAGGGTGGCTCCCCTCAATAGCCCCATGATGTAGGCCACCTTAGCCTTATCAGTGGCATAGCTTAAGGGATGCAAACAGGAGAGAACACAGGAGGAGAAAGGACTTGAACTTTCTTAAGTCACCCATGTAGGGTTCAGGGTCTGGGACATGTGCTTCATGCTGTGGTGGACAGGGAGAGGTGGCAGACTGGACCACCAGGGCAGGCTGACTGGGCTGGGGGCCAGGGGTGTCTGGACCAGTTGGGGGAGGATGTTCTTGAGTTGCTGGGTGAGGAGCCCGAGCTGGTCCATCATGGATCTCAGTGGCTCCACTGTGGAAGGGCTTGGTGAAGGCTTCTTCTGAGACTCATGGAACTAACCACTGCCTCTTTTTCAAACTGCTGCTTATACAATATCTTGCAGGATAGTGCTTACAGTATCCTGCTCTCTTACCATGATTGGGTCAGTCTCAATGATGAGAGCGAAGGTACCTCGATGATCACAAGAGCACACAGTGTGAGTGCTGTTTTTCTTTGTGATATTACAACCATCTTCAACCCACTCAGTTTTCTTCCAGCACACACAGGAGAGAACACCTTCAGGGTCTAACTCCTAGTGAGGAAGAGGAGGGAATAAAATCTGAAAACTGGTAAATAAAAATAATAAATAAATCCTCTAAAGGGTAATAACTTACTCTGATGTGAGTGAAGGTGATGTTGACTGGTGTGGTGAGGTGTGTGTTGGTAGTTTGGGGAAGTGTTGCTGACACCACAGTAGACATCATGGTTTTCCTTTTCCTCATAAATGTGTCAAAGACATTAAGTGTCAGGATGTCTGCCATGTTGGTATAGCTCTTGAACGCCACAGCAGCTGATCCTTGCATTGAAATGAAGAAAATGTATGTTTTTCAGCATGTAAATATTTATGCTTTGTGCCTTGTCTGTAACATCACAGGGTGCTTTTGTCTTATTGAATTCAAGAGATAGGAAAAAAGAGAGGCTGGGGAAGGAATGACTGTTTATAGCTGATATAACATAAGTGAGAACAGGAACTATGACTTTTTTATGACGTTCTTTGATAAATAAATAATAAATAAATAAATAAATAAATATATACATACACAGTATCTCACAAAAGTGAGTACACCCCTCATATTTTTGTAAATATTTTATTATATCTTTTCATGGGACAGCACTGAAGAAATGACACTTTGCTACAATGTAAAGTAGTGAGTGTACAGCTTGTATAACAGTGTAAATCTGCTGTCCCCTCAAAATAACTCAACACACAGCCATTAATGTCTAAACTGCTGGCAACAAAAGTGAGTACACCCCTAAGTGAAAATGTCCAAATTGGGCCCAATTAGCCATTTTCCCTCCCTGGTGTCATGTGACTCGTTAGTGTTACAAGGTCTCAGGTATGAATGGGGAGCAGGTGTGTTAAGTTTGGTGTTAAGTTGAGTGCATGTGCTCAGCATCATATCCAGAGGTTGGCATTGCAGAATAGACGTATGAGTGCTGCCAGCATTGCTGCAGAGGTTGAAGGGGTGGGGGGTCAGCCTGTCAGTGCTCAGACCATACGCCCCACACTGCATCAAATTGGTCTGCATGGCTGTCGTCCCAGAAGGAAGCCTCTTCTAAAGATGATGCACAAGAAAGCTCGCAAACAGTTTGCTGAAGACAAGCAGACTAAGGACATGGATTACTGGAACCATGTCCTGTGGTCTGATGAGACCAAGATAAACTTATTCGGTTCAGCTGGTGTCAAGCGTGTGTGGCGGCAACCAGGTGAGGAGTACAAAGACAAGTGTGTCTTGCCTACAGTCAAGCATGGTGGTGGAGGTGTCATGGTCTGGGGCTGCATGAGTGCTGCCGGCACTGGGGAGCTACAGTTCATTGAGGGAACCATGAATGCCAACATGTACTGTGACATACTAAATCAGAGCATGATCCCCTCCCTTCGGAAACTGGGCCGCAGGGCAGTATTCCAACATGATAACGACCCCAAACACACCTCCAAGACGACCACCGCCTTCCTATAGAAGCTGAGGGTAAAGGTGATGGACTGGCCAAGCATGTCTCCAGACCTAAACACTATTGAGCATCTGTGGGGGAGTGCAATGTCTCTAACATCCACCAGCTCTGTGATGTCATCATGGAGGAATGGAAGAGGACTCCAGTGACAACCTGTGAAGCTCTGGTGAACTCTATGCCCAACAGGGTTAAGGCAGTGCTGGAAAATAATGGTGGCCACACAAAATATTGACACTTTGGGTATATATATAATTATATATATATAATTGTTGAGAAACTGCTGTACTATAAGAAGAATTAAACACTTGGGGATGATGTGCAGTCCACCCTGTCGCTCAGTATTTCACTGTAACACCAATGAATATTTGGAATTCAAATTGATATTGTCATTCTCTAATGACACTCTAATGCAGAATACATAAGCTAAACATCTAAGACAGAATTTATATAAAGAATAGGGGTGTCTAAACATTTGCACTGTACCTATTTACTTAATTTGTTAATTTTTTTGTGGGAATAAATGGCTTTTTTACATGAACATTCAATTCAAATTCAAATAAATTAACAGATGGTAAGATATTTTTTAAAATAAAAATTCTGTAAAATCATCCTTGCTTAATAGATATCCTATAACGGGATCTTTGATCTTATCCACAAAGGGCTGGTGTGGCTGCAGGGTTTCATTAAGCCAAATTGGAGGCACACTTGATAACTGACTTGAGACCAAGAGGAACTGATTAAACACGTGAATTCAGGTGTGGCTCCTGACTGACATAATCCAAATAAGATTGAACTATTATTATAATTTGAAGGTAAAATTTCTTGTGGCTATTTTGCTCATCTGCTTGAAAGAGGATTTTTACTTTTTCTTTTTCAATAAAAAAGGTAAAAATGTAAAGATCACTACTATACCATTGTTATTCTTCCAGATCCCAATGAGCTTGATATCCATGGTAGCAGTGCTTGTGGTGAGAGAGGTGATTTCATTCACAGAGGTTTTTTGTCCAATCATAATTACCTGAACCTCTGGAAAAATAGAAATCCATATCAACCATTATGTTGAACTTCTTTATTGTCCTATGGTCTTCAGAAGGAGGTAACTCAACAATGAAAGTTTTCAGAAGAACAGAAGTTGGTTTGCCTTTTTGGATTTGTCTGCTTCATTCAGTAAAACCCTGTCCATGCCTGACAGTAACATATGTTGGTGTTATAAATTAAATGAGTTTTCTTCATTTTGTCCTAAGGGTTTGCAAACTTTTCTACCTGACTGTAGATTTATTTTGTAGCAGCAGTGTCTACCAACATGTTCCTTACCTAAAGTTTGTAGAGAAATGCTGATGGATTCCATGGTGTCTGATTTCCTCACCAATGCAGACACCAGTTTCTCAGTGACGTCCAGTACACCTTTTCCATAGGAAATGAGTTTATTCTGGTCAGTAGTGTTGGCTTTCACAAGAGTTGTAACGTTCATCACTTTGTTCAAATATTTTTCCACAGTCTATCCAACAATCAAAGTAAAATCCATGACATACACATTCAAATGAAATGATTATATTTCTATTAACACACTCAAATTCACAATAAAGAATCAACAACACCAAATATTTCTCACTTCCTGTGGTAGCTCCTGAGCCGTTCTGTTCTGAATTTGGTTCAGCAAGTCCAGGGCACACTCTACTGTTAAATCAACCTAGAGCATAAATGACTGATATTTCTCAAAAATAAAAAGTCATCCAGAAGGCTTTTATACTCACCACTAGGTTTAATCTTTGAAATACAACATAAATATAACACAGCGTAATCTCTTATATGTGTCAAATAAAATCAGCTTGATTTCTCATAACATTTCTGATGGCTGATGAACACCGCTTTCGAGTATAATACTAAAATGAAACGATACACAAAACACATCCAAACTTGTTCACATTTGTCTCGTCAGTGTATCCTCGGGTACAGTTCAAACTTACCTGGCATTCTTCAGGTATTGTGAGAGATGAATCTGAAAAAAGAGCAAGTTACCCAACTTTTTTTTAGGTGTACAAGTTATTCTAATCTGACAGATCAGAAATCTGTACATTTCTGTTATGCTTTATATTAAGGTTCTGTTAACTAACATGGTGCACTTTTGTTAACATTAATGAACTATGAACAGTTGTAACTGACATCAATTTAAATGTTAATGAAATCTACCTGCAATAGTGATGAAACTCTTTTATGCATAGATTATTTTTTTAATTATCCATTAGTTTTTATCACATATAACTGCATCTCAATTAAATTTAGATTTTAAAAAAATACACGTGAAAAAATAAGTACACCCCATGGAAATTGTTGGCTTTTTGACATATTTCGACAAGCAAACATTTGATCCTCTTTGAAACAGTTCTCTATCAAATGACACTTTGTTGTAATTTTCACAATTTAAATTAACAAAAAACAGATCAGTCACATGTAAAAATTAATTACACCCCTACATTTACCACACCTTTAAATCCATGAAATTAGAATCAGGTGTTGAAGATTGGGTGCCACTGATTAGAACCTGCTTAGGGAGTGCAGGTGGAACCAGTCTTATTTATACCCCTCTCATATCTAGCCTTTGGTGTTCCCTTTGCTATTGAGGTGTGCGGTGTCATCGTGCCAAGATCTAAAGAGTTCTGTAAGGCCTTCAGAAAAAAGGCTGTGGATGCCTATGAGTCTGGCAAGGGATTTAAAAAGATCTCCAAATTATTCGAAATACATCATTCCACTGTAAGGAAAATCATCTACAAATGGTGCAGTTTTAAAACGACTGCCAATTTGTCCAGGACTGGCCGTCCCAGCAAATTCAGCCCAAGAGCAGACGATCTGATGCAAAAAGAAGTCTCCAAAAAACTCCAAATTTCATCACAGGTTTTGCTAGTAAGTCTTGCAACTGTTGGTGTCAAAGTGCGTGTTTCTACACTCAGAAAGAGATTGCACATATTTGACCTGCATGGGAGGCGTGCCAGGAAAAAGCCTTTGCAAGACCACAGTTTGCCAATAAGCATAGAGGCAAAGACCAGGCCTTTTGGAATAATGTGCTCTGGACAGACGAATCAAAGATAGAGTTGTTTGGCCACAGTAACAGCAGACACGTTTGGTGCAGACCAAAGACAGCTTTTCGGGAGAAGCACCTCATACCAACTGTGAAGCACGGTGGTGGAAATGTTATGGTTTGGGGTTGCTTTGCTGCCTCAGGGACTGAAGAGCTTGCATTTATTGATTCAACTATGAATTCTGCATCATATCAAAGAGTGCTTGAAGATAATGTGAGGCCATCTGTCCGAAAGTTGAAGCTAAACCGAAAGTGGACCTTTCAACAGGATAATGATCTTAAGCACACCAGCAAATCCACCAAGGAATGGCTCAAAAAGAAGAAATGGAGGGTTATGGAATAGCCTAGTCAAAGCCCATTGAAATGTTGTGGGGGATTTGAAACTGGCAGTACATGCAAGAAAACCCTCAAACATCTTGTAACTGAAAGAATATTGCATGGAGGAGTGGTCATAAATTCCAGCAAGCCTGGTGGACAATTATGCAAAATGCCTACAAGAAGTTATTTCTGATAAAGGGGTCAGTACTAGCTTCTGAGGCCAAGGGTGTACTTACTTTTTCCACAGAAGAATATCACATCTATTGATATTTCTGTTGAACAAATGATTGAAAAAGCTAATCTTCCTTGTGGTTTTGTTCAAGTATATCAACTTCATTTATAGGTACTGTTTCAAAGATGATCAAATATGTGAGAAAAGCCAACAATTTCCATGGGGTGTACTTATCTTTTCACATAACTGTATAGCTAAAATGTAAATGGATCATCCATGTGAATGAATACCTAGAGTAAAAAAGGATAACACATTATATCTGAAATAATAAACAATGTGTTTAGAAACAATATTATTAAATGTTTTAGGAATGATCATTTTTGAACAAAATATAGCAACATTCTTGACAGAATCGTCATTTAAAACAACTACAGTGGCGACTGAAAGTTTTGCTATCGCTGGGGGTCACACCAGATACTGAAAGCAAAGGTTCATATACTTTTGCCACATTTTCCTCAATAAATAATATTTATATTTTATATTCATATTTTTTGTCTCATTTGTCTGTCTGGGTTCTCTTCATCTACTAGGACTTGTGTGAAAATCTGATGATGTTTTAGATCATATTTAAGCAGAAATGTAGAAATTTCTACTGTAATTCACAATTCATTACTGTAATTTAGTTTCATAAAAGCTAACATTGGAGTCTGACATGAAAATATTTTTATTTACAGTATTGTTAGAGAACCCCTCGCACGCGAAGTCGCTCGCTAAGCGAGCGGGTGACTCCCAGAGTCGTTCGCTGCGTGAACACTTCCGCATTCCAGGTCAAGCACAGCTCCAAGCTCCAAGCCAAGCACCATGCCAAGTATCACGCCAAGCACCACGCCAAGCACTAAGTCAAGCACTAGGTCAAGCACAGCTCCAAGCCAAACACCAAGCCAAGCACCACGCCAAGCACCACGCCAAGCACCAGATCAAGCACCAAGTCAAGCACAGCTTTAAGTTCCAAGCCAAGTTCCAAGCCAAGTTCTCGTCCATGGCCGAAGAGACAACCAGACAAGCTCCGCTCTAGCTCAGGAACACTGGACATTACCAGCCTCGGGTCCTGGGGGGCAGACATTCAGATTCTGCCCAGGGGCCCAGGTCCGCCAGAGTGGTTGGAACTTTCGGCGCTTCAGGAGCAGCGCCTTTGGGGGGGGTGGCTCTGTTAGAGAACCCCTCGCACACGAAGTCGCTCACTAAGTGAGTGGCTGACTCCCAGAGTCGTTCGCTGTGTGCACACTTCCACATTCCATGCTCTGTAGTAGCGCGAGCTCCATTCACAAAAACCCGCTAGACTATGCATTCATGAACTCTCGTGTGTTTACTTTGCCATGTGCCGTTGTTTTGGTCTCCGCCTCTGTATATTTATTGGTCCCTAATTTGTCATGTCTCCGCCCCTGTTTATTCATTGGTTTTCCTTTTATTGTTTCATTATGAGTTGCAGGTGTTTCGTGTTTGTCCTTTTTTAATTCTGTGTATTTAAACTATTTCTTTTGTTCACTCAGACCTGGAGTATTAGAGTAATATGTTTGTGTGTGCTGTGTGCTCGCACTCGTCTCGCATTCTCTCGCCCATAGCTCTTAGACCCTAGTTCATTGCTCCTAGTCCATAGTCCCGTATCGCGAGTTTGTGTTATTTCGTTTTGTTTTCTTTTCGTGTTTTGTGCTCCCTGGATTTATGCCTCACTTCATTTTGGATTATTCATGTTCCTGTTTCAAGTGGATTATTTTTGCTCTTCCTTTGTGTTCCGTTACTTTCGAATTCAGCTGTTCCTATTAAAGTGACTTTCCCCCAGCGCATACATCCTGCCTCCCTCCGTGTTTATGTAACAAGTATATTATATTAGAATTTATATTGACATTGAGAATGGCAAACAGCCTACATATCAACATAAAAATGATTTATTTTAAATTACCGTAATGATCTCAAGTGACCTGGAAGTGATTTAAATCTTATATTTTCCAATTCACTGTAAGTATATGTGGGCACTATGCACAAAAGGGTTAAAATATAAAAACAGGAATGATGACAAATAAAATTACAGCATGTTCCTAAATGTTGAGATTAAATAGAAAGTATGATAGAAATATAGAAATAAAAAATTATATCTGTTACTTCTGAAAATATATTTCTATCATACTTTCTATTTAATGTCAACATTTAGGAACATGCTGTAATTTTATTTGTCATCATTTATGGTTTACTTTGTTCATGCTTTTATGGTTTATTGTGTTCATGCTTTTATGGTTTACTTACAGGGAAGTGAAGCATTGCATGTTGTAAATGTTGTTAGCAACAAAACCGTAACTCCTGGAAGAGAGACACAGGAATTAATTTTATTTATTCATATTGAATTCTTTCATGAAAGCGCTTTATCCTGTTCAGGGTGGTGGTGGATCCAGAGTCTATACCAGGAACACTATGTGCAAGCTGGAGAGAGCTTTTATTATTATTATTATTATTATTATTATTATTATACTTATTTATTTATTTATTTTTTTTACACCTGATCAGCTGATTCAAGCTAATTCTACTGAAAAAAAAACTACCTGATCAAGAGATTATTTCCTACATTAGACATGTATATAAAACCAGTATATATATGCATATATAGGTTGGTGAGGCAAATGAAAACCTACATTTCTAAATTATGTATTGTTTATTTTAAATAGTTGTCACAAAAACGTAGCAGGTTTAAGGTAGCAGTAGAAGGGCCTATTGAGAATAATGGACCAGTTGTATATTTTTACTTTAGCAACTACAAATTTTATGTTATGTTTCTCTTATTTATGTCCCACTTTTAAAGGTTTTCATTTGACTAACCCTCATATGTGTACATTATAAACATTATAAGCTTATTCCTTAAAAAGAGATCAATCAGAAGTACATGGAATACTGTACTGCTATTTCAAAAAAAATGTTTTAAAAAAGGAACATAACCCTGAAATATAAACACACAACCAACACCTATGTCTATTAATAGAAGTACTTACGTTTCAATAGAGGAATCATCTTTCCAGTTTGTTCATGCTCCTGGACATCCAAATATTCTTTTTCAAAAGAACAGGAAGTAAAAGTGAGATAATCCAAACAGAGCTAGATACTAAATAGGCTACTCTTTGTGTACTTATCTCTATATTTGAATTATTTGCATTTGGTACCTAAAACCAAAAACACCACCTTTAAAGGGCACTGCATCATCTTTTGCATCTCTCTATCTATTTCAGAAATTAAAAGAAAATCTAATATAAAACAAAGCCAAACTGACTAAACACAAAATACAGTTTTTAAATGATAATGTTATTTATTGAAGCAAAAAAAGTTATCCAATACCAACTGGGCCTGTGTGAGAATGTATTTGCCCCCGTAGTTACTAATTCCCCAAATCTATGAAACTGTATTCTGCATAACTGCATAATGGGATTCAGCTGGACTAGACGCACCCAGGCCTGATTACTGCAAACCCTGTTCAATCAAATCAACACTTAAATATAATCCTTTCAACAGCATGTTTTTTTAAAGGTCTTACCCAGTAACACACTATGCCAAAATTGCAATTTCAAAATTGCAAATTCCAGAAATGATGAGGAAGAAGGTAACTGAAATACATCAGTCTGGGAAGGGTTACAAAGCTATTTCAAAGGCTCTGAGACTCCAAAGGACCACAGTGAGAGCGGTTATTTCCAAATGGAAAAACTTGGCACAGTAGTGAACCTTCCCAGAAGTGTCTGACCTTCCAAAATCCCCCCAAGAACACAGCAACTACTCATCCAGGAAGTCACAAAAGAGCCAAGAACAACATCAAAGGACCTAGTAAAGGTCACTGTTCATGACTCCACTATCAGAAAGACACTGAGCAAAAATGGCATCCATGGAAGAGTGGTGAGGTGAAAACCACTGCTAACCCAGAACATTAAGGCTCATCTGAATTTTGCCAAAACACACCTTGATGATCCTCAAACCTCAAACCTCAAATATTCTGTGGACTGATAAGTTGAAAGTGGATCTGTTTGGAAGACAGGAGTCCCGTTACATCTGGCATAAACCAAACACAGAATTCCACAAAAAGAACATCATACCTACAGTCAAGCATGGTGGTGGAAGTGTGATGGTGTGGGGATGCATTGCTGCTTCAGGGCCTGGGAAACTGGCAATAATTGAGGGAAACACGAATTCTGCGCTTTACCAGAAGATCCTAAAGGAGAATGTCCGGTCTTCAGTCTGTAGGTTGAAACTCAAGCACAACTGGAGTATGAAGCAAGACAACGATCCTATTTATTAATATGATCATATTTTTTGGTTGCAGTTATTGGCACAAACAGATTTCAAGTTTAAGGGGGCAATTAGTTTTTCACATTGGGGATAGGTGTTGGATAACTTTTTTGCTTCAGTAAAAAAAATAAAATAAAAACAGTATTGTGTGTTGTTTTATGTTGTATTTTGTTTCAAGATCTAAAACTATTTAGTATGAGATATACACAAAAACAGAATAAATCAGGAAATACTTTTTTCACAGCACTGTCTCTCTCTCTCGCTCTCTCTCTCTCTCTCTCTCTCTCTCTCTCTCTCTCTCTCTCTCTGTGTGATGGGAAAATGTGGATGAACAAAGAGTGTTGGCAAGAAATTCTCAAACATGGTGATATATTGTTAGAAATATTTCTGTACAGAGCCACTGGTAAATTGCATCAGGCTGGCCAAGGCCAAAGTATTAAACACCCATACAAAGAGAAGCAGACTTACCTATACAAATAAGGAAAGTAAACAAACAACAGTCTGCTTCCCTTTCTCCCTAACTAATAAAAACACAGACAAAACACCCACACCCAACAAAAATGGCACCTGGTGGCTTGGACAATACACATAAATGTTTACAAAAATGAGAACAATTACACAGAAAGAAATATCTACAAGAAATCAGGTGATCGAAGCCAAAGGGAACAGACTACTCTCATGTCGGTACATAAGCTTAGGGCCATCACAAATCAAAAACAAACGCAAGTGAGCATCAAGGCCTAATATGCCATCACGATGCTGATGTCAACACACCTGCAGATGGGGGAAAGTAAATATGTGAGTTTGTTAATATACAAAAAAAGATGGTTATTTTGTCTGGATTTGTTGCATCTCCCTCGCATTCCTATATGTCTTCAGTGACGGAAGAGCTGGTGAAAGTTCAATAGTAAAATCCACAGGCAAAGCTAACTGCTGTGAGCATTCCCAAAATCACATATGAAGAAATACAGCGGTTAATTTGGTTAATTATTATTTGTGTTTATGTAGTTATTTTGTCATAATTTATTTAGTGGTGTACTCAAATTTAAGAATCTTTAAAGAGTGACATTAAATGAAGTAACATCTCTATGTAGCAAAGCATATCCCGTATATATATATATATATGTATATATATATATACATACTAATTGTACCAGAGACTACTATTTTTATTTTTATTTTTTCTTGCTTATTGTCTAATGATGTATTGTGTGCTTTTTAAAATAACTTTCTACAATACAATATTTCTTGAAGCTAACAAAAGAGAGTGTTTGTTCTGATAGATTTCCCCAATGTATAGAAGTTTTTGGAAAGTGCTAAATTAATAAATTGTGTTGTTATATTTACTGTGTATTATAAGGTTAACTTTAGAAACACCCATAAAACTTAGTTACAATACATACAAAACATACACCCAGCAGCACAGAGAACCTTAATGATGCAACACAAGTATTTATGAAGACTGAAAAGATGTACAAGCTTAATAACAGGTGTGTAGATGCTGCAGATGACCAAAAGAGGGCAGTGCATACTTTTACAACTCACCTTTTTTGCTCCTCAGGTCCTCATTTAACCACAGCAGGATTGCAGAGGAGGGAAACTGGTCTACACACACACACACACACACACACACACGCACACACACACACACACACACACACACACACACACACACAGTGCCGTCCGCTTTTCTGAGGGAGGCTTATACAGAGCTCTCCACCTGTCCCTCACAAGGAAGTCTGGTCTTAACAAATCTGGCCACTTTGATGCTGTTTGCTGTCTCAGCAAATTCAAATGCAGAACTTTGACCATAATGTAGTACAGTACCTTCTTGGATGTAAACTCAAAATCTCCCAATTGAGGGGTTTTGAAAGATAAAATGGAACAAGCAACTTATTCTTCTTGTTCACTTGCTCACTAATTTCTGGAGCAGTCATAATCTTTGGAAAGTCCTGCTCATCTCCTTTATCCTGTAGACGTCCGCTTAAGATGATGTTCCTGTCGCTGCTTGCTAACACAACAAAGATTTCATCCTTCAACTTTAAAATAAGACGTGTTGACCGTAATCCTGGTACCACTTTAAGGGTCTCCACCGATCTCCATCCATTCTTATCCGAGAGATGCCCCAGCTTTGTGACTCCATTCCTTAAAAGACATGTCCATACACCTGCTGAAGATGACAGTCTGAATAATTAGATTGAATAATGCAAATCAATTTGTAACTTTTTTGAAATGTGTTTTTCTGGATTTTTTTGTTGTTATTCTGTCTCTCACTGTTAAAATACACCTACCATTAAAATTATAGACTGATCATTTCTTTGTCAGTGGGCAAACGTACAAAATCAGCAGGGGATCAAATACTTTTTTCCCCCACTGTATGTGTATATATTCTCTCTGTATATACAGTATATATTTACTTAAATAGTATGTGTGCGTGTATAAGAGAGACAGAGTATGTGTATGTACCTTGAGGTTTGGTGTGTGTGTGTGTATTAGTGTGTGTGTGGGTGTATTTGCATTTTACCTTGAGGCCCAGTTTATATCAGGTGTGTCCACATAGCCTAAGGGCTCTTCAAACTGTCCTTAAACCACACCCCCATACTCACACACACACACTCAGGTAGACAAAGCCGGTTTTGCCGGTAGAGAGAGAGAGGGAGAAATTCAGCGAAAGACGACAGGTGAGTCTGAAGCATTGCGATGACGGAGGACGTAGAAATCAGACAGATATTTTTTTACGTTCCTGAAATATTAATAAAATAAAAATCATTGACTGTGCTTTTAGTGATCCCACATCAGAATTCTTCAATTTCTCAACAGGTAAGAATGATTTTATTGTTATAACTAATATTATTATCCATATTATTGTGTATAATTTATATCTTACTGGATTTGTGTATTAAAATGGTACAGGATCATATTTGAAGGCAAGGTGCCTCAAACTCATTATTTATAATCAATTTACCATTCTACACTTTTTTACGAACTTTTGTTCCAGTGTCCTTTGCATAGTTTAGGCATAGTTTGCTAAATTGCTTCTACCTGGAAGTGGATCATCACTGTCAAAAAGCGAAAAACTCTTAAAAACATAACTCTTAAGGGGTCTAGATTTAGCTTTTAATTTTTTTTTTATTTTTACCATCAAGGTAAATATACTAATTTTATGAATACTAAAATTACCATCCTACACTCGTTCTTAGCTTGCTAATTGGCTCTATCTGAAAGGAAAACAGACTTTATCCACATTACTCTTAAAGGTTCTAGGTTTGATTTAGTATAACAGCACTTTCTGCACCATCAAGATTAAGACCCTGATTTAATAAATGCAGCTTTGTGATTGGACTATGCATACTTTGGGATACGTATGTCAATAATTAGGTATACATGTGAGGTACAGTGGATGTGTTTGTAATGCAATGAATTATAAAATATCATATCTATAGAATATATTACATCTCTATAGTATTGGACATAGACCACATAAAAGAAATCTCGAGTATTGTATCATCACACCCAAAGCTAATCCTCGCCACTCTGCCCAAGTCTTGATAGTTGACCATTGAAAGATCTGTGACAGTAAGCACATCTAGGGCATCTGGGACAACCTGAGTGACGACTTCTTGCGAAAGAGTGTGACAGGGTGGAGCAATTGAGCTGGAACTGAGGATTGTGTGAGATAATTTGTTACATGGTAATGACTTTTTGGGTGCTAGACTCAAATAGATTAGTGCCAACTGTGAAACAACAAGGTGACATTTTGTATATGAAATATATATATATACTATATATATATATATATATATATATATATATATATGATAAGAAAATACCTTTTGGGGTGACATAATGGTACAGAAGGTAGCACTGCCTCCTCCCAGCTCCAGCTTCTGACCTGGTTTGATCCTGAGCTTGGGTTACCGTCTGTGTGGAGCTTCACATGTTCTCCCCATGTTGATTTCCTGTGGTTTCTCTTGTTTCAAACCTATCTTCTAAAAGCATGCCACTAGGTGGATTGGCAATACAAAATTGCCCATAGTCATGAATGAGCCTGTGAACATGTCCCTGGCATCCCACCCAGAGTGTAGGGTGTATTTCTGACTCACACCCAGTATTCCTGGGGAAGGTGATGGTGCACTGGGATAAAGCGGTTACTGGGTATGAATGAATGAACAAATCAATTTTAAAGCCCACAGCAAACTAACTGCAGTAAAAGTTGACAACTCTGACAGAGGAAGATCCTGTACTTTTAAACAGGCCTAAGGTGGGTTTCACTTATAAAGGCAAGGTGTAAAGGCAAGGTGTAAAAGCCATCAAAACTCTCATTTTCATAATTGCTGACACTGAGAGAGCAGATGTCTGCAGTCATCATTGTGTTGCTTCAGGCAACAGTTATCAGGACTAGCTTTCAGTCCCTGTGGTTCAAGTTTCAGTTGTGCTAACATCTTTTATTTAAATAAACATGTTGGATAATGCCATGTCTCATTTCATGAACAGAGGCAGCTTTTATTTTCATGTTTTGACAAAGATCAGTGTTGTGAAATTTTATTTAAACTTTATGGTATGAGTTGAAATAATCTTTAATTTTCCTTTCCTTTTATAATGTGATTTGACTTATGTTTTTTCTTTCAAAGTGGCTATCAAGTGAGACACTATACAACTGAGCAGTTGAAGGATAAAGGGTCTTGCTTAAGGACCCAATGGTGGCAGATTGGTGGTGCTGGGATTGCTACTCATGACTTGCCAATCAGCCTTAACCACTGTGAGACCACTGCTCTAGGTCAGCTTTTATGATCTGATGACGTTTGTTCACTGACTGGATATCTACACTCTCATGCCATCTAAGAAGATTCAGTCACTCTGAAAAGTATAAACCAGCTTGTTTTCTTTATTTATACACACATCTATACATTTTTGGGCTCAGCACTATCAAGATGACTGCCCCCACTAAGGAATGGAAACCCAAGAAACCTCACTACATCCCTCGACCCCTAGGTAAACCCTTCAAGTATCACTGCTTTCAGTGCCCATTTACCTGCAATGAAAAATCTCACTTGTTCAACCACATGAAGTATGACTTGTGTAAGAACTCACTCTCACTGCTTTCTAAGCAAGGCAATATTTCCCTGAACACTGTTGATGAAATTACCATGGCAACAGCCACCACAGAGGCACTGGTGCAGAATAATGTTTCAGTGCAAGCTGATGATGTGAAAGAAATGACTACAACCCAGCTGAAAGATGACCACAAAGCCCCAACAAATGATGAAGAGAGGAGTAAAACACCTGAGAGAGTGTGGTTACCTCAGAGAGATCCAGAACCAAAAATGAACGCAGATCTACTAATGACCAAAGCATCATCCAGGACCAATGGAGTGAAAACTGCAGCATCGAGCAATAAGGAAGAATCAGACTTAGCAACACGTACCTCTGCCTTTTCTGATGTTTCACCTTTTCAGGAAGACCCAACATCAACCATTCATCAACCATTACAGTCCCTCCAACATTCTTTTCTTCCAGCATATAATCCGATTCCTGTTCATAATTCATTCCTCCTTGACTACAAACCCCAAAAGCAGGCAAAAGAAACAGAACCTTTTTACCAAGGTCTGGAGTACGCTTCTTATGCCTTCCACTACAATTTATACCCTATACACTCTTCGTATTCACCCTATTTCCTTCCTGGCAATTACTGCAATCATCTCCCTTCCCCTGCACAATTTACTCCATATGTCAGTGATGGTCTACCACCTGGCATCCACCCACTCTTACCAGGGCAACTTCTTCCCATCCACTCCATCCCAACAATCCCCAATCCCATTTTAGACCAAACTTATAGATTCTACCATTCAAATCCATCCCTTAGCATGTACCGCCTTCCACACCAGACCCATCTTACCTTATGTAATTATCCAGAAATAGGCCAGTCTACTATGGCTGTACCCAGCGATCTTGGACATGCAAGACCTGATGCTTTTCATCTTGATTCATACACGATGGCTCAGAGAGAATGCTTACTCAGTCAGGAACCTGGGATCAGAGTAAGCCAACAAAACAAAGTTCAAATGAGTCCCAAACTTGGCTATTCTCCAACTGGATCACCAGCTGGGCCAAATGCAACAGATCACACCCAGAAATACCCAGAATCACAGAAACTACTGGATGTAAGTGGGATAGTGACCCCACATGACCAGTTGGAAGAGTGTAACACTAAAACACTCTCAGCTGAGGATGGATCCAGACAAGGCAGCTCCACACACTGGGAGAGGTAAATTATTAATGTTTGACATTCTTTATTTATAAAGCAAAACTGCAGATTATCTGAAGGTACTATGCAATACACTGACTAACACCCTGTTTTACTCTGTTTACCTAGGAACAATCTGACATCAAGGCCAGAAGAACAGAAAGAAGTGGCAGATGATGTGGCCCCACTGAACCTCTCAAAGAAAGAGCCTGCTTTTGAGGTTCCTTTAAACGTCTCTATAAAACCAATACCTGGTATCCCTAGCTCGCAAACCCATATACAAGGTGAGATTAAAGACACCACCTTGGGAATTATGGATGCCAGTTCAGTGAAAGAAGAAAATGATGATTCCACAGATGAGAAAAAACAGACAGCTGCATTTGCATTGTGTCAGCTGGCCCAGTGGAAACTGTCAGAACAGACAGAATGCTCAGAGACAAGCACACACTACAGTAAGTACACAGAGACTGGTGCCAACGATGGGCTGAACAACCATCAAATCAGCTCTACTCCACTTCATAATAATGGCATAACCAGTAATGTAGCACTCATTCCTCAAAACAAAATTTCAACCAAAGAAAGTAGTAAAACTGTCTCTGATAGCACTGAAACAGACAAGACAATTTTTTCTAAATTTCCTGATCCAAAATCTGCCCTGGAGGTTAAGTGCTCCACACCTCATCCTGAAAGTACAACAGTCGTTCCTTCTGAACCCAAAACCAAAGGTCAGACAAAAGCCAGAAGATGTGGAACAAGAAATGCAAAGAGGAGCAGAGACTCGGTTCCTAGCAATCGCATTCTAAGGAAAAGACTTCGCTGTTAATAGTTTCTAAATTGTAACATTTGATTGCAAGGCATTCAGGAAGGCTGGATAGCTCGACTTAATGTTCAGTGTTTTGTCTTTTTGCAAAGTGCCTGAAACTGAGGTCATCCAGCAAATGGAAAAAAAATCTCTAAACACGCAAAACAAGGAAAATTGTACCTTTTGTTTCAGTTAAAAAAAAAATTCCATTTATACCAAGACATTTATAAAAGCTATACAAAATAAATAACCCCTAAGTAATTACCAACCAGTTTATTTTATTTTACTATGAATCTGTGTTTGGTGGTTATTGTTACTTCCTGTTTAACTAGAGTGTCATGTCTTTCTAAGTATAACCACTTGAAACTTGTACCTGACAAGGATTAATAGCTACTGTCATAAAAGTCTGTCAAAAGCCTCCTTATCTCTCACTTAAGTCAGAACAGTGTGTAGGGTGTAAACCCTACACACACACACACACACACACACACACACACACACACACACACATTAGAAAGTGCACCTGAAACACGCTAAACCGTAATCATCACATCGTGCAGGTATGGGCATGTTGGGCTGTATGACCGTTGAGTTTCTGTTTCTCTCTCCCTCCCCTGCCCAGACATGACGTGACACATGCTTACAGTTGAGCTCACAGACATACACCTTGCAGAATATTAATAATTGAAAATAAATAAATAAATAAATAAGAGGAATCATTAAAATTGCATTTTGTTTTTTTTATTTAGTACTGCCCTGAATAAGCAATTTCACATAACAGATGAATCTATTTTGAATCAGTTCAAAATGTTACATACGCTTGATTCTTAATACTGTGCGCTGTTACCTGGATGATCAACGACTGTGTTTATGTTTTGTGATGCTTCTGAAGTGAAAAGAAATAAGATCTTTAAAGACAATAATAACAATTTTCACTGATCATCCTGTTCAAAAGTTTACCCCCGTCCGGCCCTTAATGTATCGTGTCGCCTACTTGAGCATCGGTGAATGTTTGCACCTTTTGTAATAGTTGTGTATGAATCCTTCAGTTGTCCTAAGTGTGAAAAGATGGATCTCAAAATCATATAGCCGCTGCTGGAGGATTTTTCTGAAGAACAGTGGGCGGTTTAACTTCTCAGGACAAACAAGACTCATGAACAACTATAACAGAACATAAAAGCAGTCGTTGATCATCCGGGTAATAGCACACAGTATTAAGAATCAAGCGTATGTAAACTTTTGTACTGGTTCTTTTGTGTAAATTCAGTTATTATTGTTTCTTGTGGACTATATGTAAAGATCTGTTATGTGAAATAGCTTATTTAGGGTGGTACTAAATAAAACACAAAATGCAATTTTAATGATTCCTTTTTTTTCAATTATTGACATTTTGCAGATTCTGCAAGGGGTATGTAAATTTATGAGCACAACTGTATGTTATAGCAGCTATAAACAAGTGTTCCCTCACCAGCCTCTCTTTATTTCTCTTTCTTGAAGTTACTAAGACATACAAATGCATCTTGTCATGTTACTAAGAAAACGCAGAATGTAAAATCCTGATTCCTCTATCGAATACTTCGACTTGTGTCGAAGTTACAGCTTTACAGCTGACTGTTATAAACCACTGAGAGTGGACACTCCTTTTTAAGTGTAAAATAAATAAATGTCTCCTTACAGAAAACTTTACTATATCGGTGGTTGAACATGCTTTTAATGCATTTATATGAAGCGTCCACTGTACCTGTGAACAGGTCTGTGAAAGAGCAGGTAATATAGAAATGATAATGTTTTAGAATGAATGCATTAATATAAACCTGTGATTTGCAGCTGCACTACTATCAGAGCTGCTGTCATAGAAAAATGACCAATATCCTAATAAACCATGTGCAACACTGTTAAATGCAAATCATTTATTGTTTCTTATTGATATACTGTATATCACGTGTGTCTTTATTAAATATTAACCTGGATGTATTTGTCTTACAGGATGCACTAAACCCATTCATCAATAGCCAATAATGCTTGTACTTATAAATAAATCAATATATTGTTCAACAGAAGAACAGCATAGAGTAGTTCAGCATAACAATATATAACCAGACTATCTTTGTTCATTCTTTACTTAAAACTCTCCACATATAGACAGTTGCTTGTGAGCAGTTACTTGATTGTGCAGGTTTTGGTTAGCAGGGCTCCAAGTTGCCCTCCCCCCACCCGCGTTGTGGGCGCATTGTGGCCGCATTGTGGGCAAGCCATTGAGTCAGGCACATGGTTCTGTGAGGAAAAGCCAAGACTTACAGTCGTAGCTAGACCCTGAATAGGCAAGTATCCATAGACAGAAGGCAAGAAAAAACAAGTGAGCTTTGTAGAGAAGAAAAACGAATCATTAGTTCATGTCAGTATTCCTGAAATGTTGGTCATTCCCTTCCATAGCCTAGTTCTGCACACTTGCGTCTGAGAGCATTGCGTCCTTTTGATTGACAGGTGCTTTTGGTTGTGCAAGGGGCAGAGCCATGCTGATTGACAGCTAAACTCCATCTCATAAGCAGCATGTGACAGCTGAACTCCATCTCATAAGCAGCATGCTAGAGACTGTAGATGATGGAGAATCTGCTAGCATCAATGAAAGAGTACGGCATCTTATTCAGGTATTTCAATTACCTTAAAACATTATCCTCAAATTTGGTGATAAATTTTACTCTAAAGCCTATTGTGTGATTTTATTACATTCAAAGTGTGTCATTTTTGATATGCTAAATCCACATTTGTCTGTTCACATTGAAATCAATTTCAGTGCATATTCCAACATGTTTCACTTCAGCTCCAACAGAGCATGTAGTTAACAGCCTTGGTTCTGATCTCTATCAAGTGATTTTTGGCCTTCAGAGGAAGGGATTGTTGCTGTGGTTCTGGAGTTGGGGGGCTGTTTGCAGGCGGGGCATTGACGAGAGGGGCAACAAGGGCTGGGGAAGGTTAGGGGGCAGGTCTGGAGGCTGGGGCGCATTTTGGGATGAGGGCAGGGGAAGAGAGGCACTGTAGGGAAGAGCACTGGGCAAAGCATGGGCAGGCAATGGGGAAGTGGAGTTCGGACGCATCTGATTCAGAGTCAGTCTGCGTTGGTCACAGTGGAATGGGTTAGTGGGTGAGGGAGAGCTCAGACCTGAAGAGGAAAAACAAAAAAAAGAAGAGAATGGAAAATAATAAGTACTACATTTTTTTGTAGCAAAAGCTAGCTCCTATTTGACCGTTGTTATTTGGTAAAATGGCTCATTAACTTTTTTCATTTCAAGACTACAATTTCTGAGCACTGAAATTCTAAGCAATGTTTCCTGTGTTTCTAGTCCTAGTTCTCCAGATGTCCTGCTCCCTATACCTTGTCATTTCTGTCTCTTGTATTGTTTAACCTCAAAGTGTTTTTGTTAGTGTGCCTCTGATTACTAAATATAATAATTAGAACTGCCAGTCTCTGTTTCATACCCAAAACCAGTCAGAGTATCTGTCTCATCTTCTAATACAGTCCCAGTCTCCACCTCATCCCCCAATCCAGTCCTGGTCCCTATCTCATCAACAAATACAGCCCCAGAACCTGTCTTAGCTTTCCATTCTGTCCTAGTCTCTTTTATACCCCCAATCCAATTTCAACTCCTGTCTCATCTCTCAGTCCAGTCTACATCCTTTCTATTCCCCGGAATACAATCCCGGTCTCTGCTTCATGCTCTAATCTAGTCACACTCCATGTATCATATCTTAGTCCTGTTTCTTTTCTTATCCCCCTGTTAATATCCTGTCTCATCCTTTAATCCAAGTCCACTTACTGTCTCATTTTCTGAGCCAGTGCCAATCCATATCTTATTCCCTAATCCAGTCCCAATGCTTGTCTCGTTCTCCAATCTAGTGTCAATTTCTGTCTCCATCCTCAATCCAGTCCCAGACCCTATATTAACCTCCAAACCATTCCCAATCCCTGTATCATCCTTTAATCCGATCCCAGCATTTGTATCTTCCAATCACACCCAGTCCATGTTTAGGCAACCAGTCATTATCTTGTCATCCAGTCCAATCCTTCTCCTTGCCCCATCACAGTTCCAATCCCTATATCTTCCCCATCCAGTCCCAGTTCTTGTGTCAATCTCCAATCTAGTCGCAGTCCCTGTGTCATGACCTAATCCAACATCAATCCATGTATCATCCTCCAATCCAGTACCAGTCCCTATCTAACCCTACAATTTTATCCCAGTTCAAATCTCATCCCCCAATCCAGTCCTAATCCATGTCTTTCCCCTCAATGTTGTCCCAGCCATTGCCTCAGCTCCAGGTCCAGTCCCTATTTTAGGTCCAGTTTAGGTCTACTCCATCTCCATCCCTAGAACTGCCTTTACACCCTGACAGTAACGCTTTGTGTTCCAAAAATTTTCATCACTCCTTCTCCAGATCAACAAATGAGCAGTCCTTTTGATTAATTTTTCTTAAACATTTCACTAAATACCATTACTATGTGTATCTTATATTGCTCACTAGAGGTTAAAATGAGCATGGGTTATTTTGTATGTTGTATGTGAAGTTTGCATGTATTTGACTAGATTGGTTATAAAGGTCAAGTTTGTGTGTTTTGGTGTGTGTTTGTGTCTCACCTGAGAGGAAGGGGTTTTTGCTCTTGGCTGATATATTGGAGGGGTTGAGCGTGTGTGTTTGCGAGTGTTGTTTTGAGGGAATGAGTGTGTCTAGGTTGATGAGTGATGCAGCAGTAGGGCCAAGAAAAGCCTCTGGTGTGCAGCACTTTCTAGGTGTCACTGAATCCAGTGGGGGTCTAAGATGAGAGCGGTCAAAGGTCACAGAACTTGCCTCAAGTCTCCCATTTACCTGCCCACCCACCACCAAGTCAGCAAATGGGTCTATATCTGAAATAGAGAGACATGTGTGTGTTCTATCAGCCATCGTGTACAGATAGAACTATAAGTTATGCTCTCAACATATACAGTGATTTTGACTTGATCCCTCAACTAATGGTCATGTAATGCTACATTTTAACAGCTTCTAATATGGTGATGGGGATTCAAGCAAGGGGAAGGAAAATGCCCAATCAACAAAAGCACATTACAAACAGAAATGAAATGCAGGGCAGGCTCAGAAATAACAGCAGTACCTGCTGGACTCTCACAGCGAGGGCTGAACACACTGTTAGGTCGGTTGTCTCCAGGTTCCTCTTCCTCACGAATGGAAAATGGGTCGACTCCTGCTGAGGCTTTGTTACAACACACACCAGGTGTCAAATAAACACTGTCTCCATCATTTGTGTGACAGTATATGTGCGGTTTTGTTTATTCTGTGCAGTACCTGGCCGAACTGGACTCCTCCAGGGTTGTTCTGCAGATTTCGATGTGGGCTTAGTGGGCAGGGATCCCCATGGGTCTGGTGGAGATTGGTTCGTAACCCAATGGTGATCTGGGCTACTGGAAGAGGCGTGGGGTTTCCAGGGACTACCAGCTACAGGGGTACTGGGGTTAACCACAGCTAGAGAGAGAGTGAGAAATACAGAGAATGGGATATTTACATGTATAATCCATAATAGGGATTTTTTTCTGGTTTCTTTCACTCACATTTAAAATTCACATAAAAGCAGCAGAGTGAAAACACACCATATAAAAAATGAGGAGATGAAAGCAGAAACTTACCTACAGACTCCCAGGGATCAGAGGTTAAAGGGCAGGAGGGCTGGGCATCCCAGAGATCATCACTGGATGGTGCTTCAGATGGTCCAGATGGTCCAAATATGTCGACCAGATCAATCATAGCTGACTGAAAGAACAAAGAGATCATAAGGCAGACAATCACACACCAATAGAGCTGTTACAGAGAATCTTAGTTGGTTGAGTTCACTGTCTGTCAGTTTCAGAGTCTTGCAAGTGATTTCCTTGCCTTTTAATTCGGTTACTGAAATGCCCTCATCCACTTTCCCCTGTCTCACCCTAATATGATTGCTTTATGCTTTATGGTTACTTGGAAGCCCAAGCGATCAAGTCAACATCACTGTGGACTTGAGATGCAGAAAGTAGCACAGCATTAAAAACTGTAATGTGAAGTAAAACAATAAACTGTAATGAAATGAAATGAAGATAAAGCATGATTGTCCAGATTGTCCACTGTCCAGATTTGGTTTAAAGCCATCCTTTATGTATCTAGCAGCTGATGTAGCCTTTTTATTTTTATTTAATTAGCTAGTTAGCAAGATAAGTAATTCATTTGGTAGTTAGCAAGCAAAATTGATAACATGTTAGCTAGTTAGCTAGTAGACCAATATAAATATGATGCATCATTCGTCTACATAACTCTTCTGGCTGAGGTTGAATCCTGCTACACATTCGCTTTGTGCTGTAAGAGGCCACAGATATAACAGACTGTACATGCTTTTGGGAATGTACAGTGGGGGAAAAAAGTATTTGATCCCCTGCTGATTTTGTATGTTTGCCCACTGACAAAGAAATGATCAGTCTATAATTTTAATGGTAGGTTTATTTTAACAGTGAGAGACAGAATAACAACAAAAAATCCAGAAAAACGCATTTCAAAAAAGTTATAAATTGATTTGCATTTTAATGAGTGAAATAAGTATTTGATCCCCTATCAATCAGCAAGATTTCTGGATCCCAGGTGTCTTTTACACAGGTAATGAGCTGAGATTAGGAGCACTCTCTTAAAGGAAGTGCTCCTAATCTCAGTTTGTTACCTGTAAAAAGACACCTGTCCACAGAAGCAATCAATCAATTAGATTCCAAACTCTCCACCATGGCCAAGACCAAAGAGCTGTCCAAGGATGTTAGGGACAAGATTGTAGACCTACACAAGGCTGGAATGGGCTACAAGACCATCGCCAAGCAGCTTGGTGAGAAGGTGACAACAGTTGGTGTGATTATTTGCAAATGGAAGAAACTGTCAGTCTCCCTCGGTCTGGGGCTCCATGCAAGATCTCACCTCGTGGAGTTTTAATGATCATGAGAACGGTGAGGAATCAGCCCAGAACTACACGGGAGGATCTTGTTAATGATCTCAAGGCAGCTGGGACCATAGTCACCAAGAAAAAAATCGGTAACACACTACGCCATGAAGGACTGAAATCCTGCAGCGCCCGGAAGGTCCCCCTGCTCAAGAAAGCACATGTACAGGCCCATCTGAAGTTTGCCTGAATGATTCAGAGGAGAACTGGGTGAAAGTGTTGTGGTCAGGTGTGGTCAGATCTCTTTGGCATCAACTCAACTCGCCGTGTTTGGAGGAGGAGGAATGCTGCCTATGACCCCAAGTCATAACCCCATCCCCACCATCAAACATGGAGGTGGGAGCATTATGCTTTGGGGGTGTTTTTCTGCTAAGGGGACAGGACAACTGCACCGCATCAAAGGAACGATGGACGGGGCCATGTACCGTCAAATCTTGGATGAGAACCTCCTTCCCTCAGCCAGGGCATTGAAAATGACCTTAATGACTTGGAGAGGATCTGCAAAGAGGAGTGGGACAAAATCCCTCCTGAGATGTGTGCAAACCTGGTGGCCAACTACAAGAAACGTCTGACCTCTGTGATTGTCAACAAGGGTTTTTCCTCCAAGTACTAAGTCGAAGGGGTCAAATACTTATTTCACTCATTAAAATGCAAATCAATTTATAACTTTTTTGAAATGTGTTTTTCTGGATTTTTTGTTGTTATTCTGTCTCTCACTGTTAAAATACACCTACCATTAAAATTATAGACTGATCATTTCTTTGTCAGTGGGCAAACGTACAAAATCAGCACGGGATCAAATACTTTTTCCCCCCACTGTAAGTTAATAAGGATTTGCTAAAGGTACAGTAGTAATGGAAAGAAGTGGATTGTTGTTCTCGTACCTCCCCAGGTCCAGATTCACTGCCCCTCCTGCTCTTGTCTACAGCTTTCTCAACTTGGGATTCATCGTCTTGACCCCTGCGGTGCTCCTTCAGAAAAAAAGAAAACACATTACATAATAAAACAAACAAACAAACACATATGCTAGTTTATAAGTAGGGGGGGAAAGAAACATTGTGTTGTGCTGTTAATTATTAAAATAATTATTCCACAGCAATTTGGTTTATTTCATCACAGCATTTTTTTTTTTCAGGATTAAACAACGGCATGTCATAGCTTCTATCTATTATAGTTATTATAGTTATAGTTATTTATAGTTACATTTAATGTTGTGGAATGCCCCTGAAACAAGTTAGTTCCTGTTATCACCTATGTTATTGCAGCCACAAACAATCCTTCCCTCAACAGCCTTCTCAAAGGCTTCTGTCCACTAACACAGTGCTGATAATACATTCAAACCAGTCTGGCTGTGTGTGTGCAACACTGATAAAAGATATACAGTATAAGCATGAATGTTGGAGTATGTAGTATATGTGTATATGTGTGTGTGTGTGTGTGTGTGTGTGTGTGTGTGTGTGTGTGTGTCTTACCTCTCGGCTCATGGCAAGTGCCAGCTGTAGCTGCAGCTCTTCCTCTCCGCTGGTTTGAGGGCGAGAGTGCTCCAGATCAGAGGCTCTTGGAGACGAGGGGGATGCTGAAAGAGATTGTCAGAGAAATGGAAGGTAATATATTTAAACTGTAGTGGAGTTGGGAAAAAGGGGCAACCCATAGATTTACCACAGCCCACTATTTTAAAAAAAAAAAAAAAAAAAGGATCCATGGTTAAGTAAACTGACGCAAGAAGGCCCTTCAAGGGGTTCCTGCTTAAGATAATAAACAGCAACATTTGATAACGATCTCTAGACTGGTTGTCAGTCTGAACTCCCTTCAAAGGGTCCACAGCATTACTGTATCTGGTGTACATAGGTTTTACGCTTGTTTAAAAAAAAAAAAAGAAGAAGAAGCTACCTAGGTAAGCTAACTCTTTGAGCTTTGCTAAATAAAGCGATAAAGGTCATTCCAATGTTGTTTTCATTCAAATGCATTGATTTTTTTTTTTTTAACTCATTATTGTAATTCATAGTGGCTTGCACCTTAATGGATACAAGATGAGGGTGGATATGGAAAGCTAGCTGGCTAGCTAGTTAACTAATGTGGAGGAATTCTGCCAGCACATGTGGATTCTAAAAGCATGTACATGGATATGTATGGGAGGTGGGGTCAAAAAGAAATCATTCGAATGTTTTTTTGGTTTTTACCTTCTAACTTCTGAAGACCAAACCTTACGCAATTCACCTTTAAGAGTCTGAAAAGTCCTAGCATGTAGTAAAATTATCGAGTTACATCTTACAGCCTAGTTAGCCAAGTTTAATATTAGGTGATTAAGAAAGGTCTGAGGAAACTAAATCACAAACACTAAACACACAACGATATACGGTTTTCATTGAACTATTCACACTAGCTTAGGTTTCACATACAGACCACTCACAGGTGAAGGAGGACGGAGAGCCCCTGGAGCGACTGAACTCCTCTCCATACAGCGCTGCCATGCTCGGCTGGCTGCTCCTCCTGCTCGGGTACGAAGGCGGTACTGTACCTGACCCTCCACCTCCTCCTGCGCTTGCTAACCGCTCTTTCGTCTTGAGCGCCAGCGCCCTCTCTTGTCTGAGCCTGTCCTCATCCCTGAGCAATGCCACCAGCTGCTTGGCCTTCTCACGCACATTCACGCCCTGATCGCGCCCGTCCCGGTCCACGTACTGAAAGTCACGCAGCGTCTGGATGGTGAAGGCGTTTTCACGGCACTGCTGCGCGACGCGGTCCGAACCCGTCTTAGTCAAGTAGTCAAGCAGGGTCAGGGCCTAAACAAAACAAGGGGCCTAAGATGACAAGGGGCTAGCATGGTTCAATTTAAAACCTAATGATACGAAATGATAAATAAAAATAAAGCTGGTGAGTGACATTTTTTTTGGCTGCTATTTACGTGTGTACTGATAATAATTAGATAGGCATAGCTAGAGACTTAGCTATTACATATCTATAACAATGTAATAAGCATGTTATGAGCACATTATGACCTTGTAGACGTGCCTCCAGTTCTTGCCGTGATCGTTGAGGCGTTTCCACACCATGGCCATGACCTCGTTGAAGGCGGCCACGCTAAAGGTCAGCTCTGCGATCTCCGACATGAGAGAGCTGGACGGACCCCAGGGGTCATTGGAGGTCGCCTCGCGCACTTTCACTTCAGCCTCCGAGTAGTTGTGTACAATGTTCTTCACCTGCCGTCGCAGGGCTGAGGTTGTCATGGCTACTGCAGGTGTGTGTTTGTGTGTGTGTGTGTGTGTGTGTCTGTGTGTGTGTGTTTGAGTGTTGGTGGTTCTTTATTTTGTAGATTGGGACGAGTGCGCCTCTAAAAAGGCTCAGAATCAGGAGTGTGTCTGCAGGGAGAGAGATACAGATAGACAGAGAGATCTTGCATTTAAAAAAAAAAAGATCTCTGAGTGTCTGGCAATAATTGAAAACACATCTGATTAAGATTGATTTATTTCTGCCTCCTTTTATTTGCAGCGGGAGGACGAGAACAATTTAGCCTTTTTGGGGCTTATGTATAATTAAACAACCCGCTACAGACGCCACTTCTTAAAGAACAACACCAGGACAGGAAGTGTGACAGGAAGTAGGTCATCAAGAAATGAGTGGGAGTGACTTAGTCGGATTTCATACGAATGGATGTGTAATGAAAGCGAGAGGCGGCAACTCCTTACATTCTTAGAATCTCAGGATCTCATGAGAAATTCATATAATTTTCAAAAGACAAGTGTGACACGTCTGGATTTCGATAAACATTATGAAAATGAAGTCATAAGAAAAGACACAAGAGTTAATCCCGCCCCCAATCCAGCCCTTAACTCCGCCCCAAATCCTGACCTTCATAATCTTTCGTACAACTTAGGTGATGTGTAACTGTTCTCTCTTTGTGTGTGTGTGTGTGTGTGTGTGTGTGTGTGTGTGTGTGTGTGTGTGTGTGTGTGTGTGTGTGTGTGTGTGCGCTTGTGTATCCTCCAACAATGCTGATGGTCTAACATCAGTATGCTGCAAAGCTCCAAGTCTAGTTTTAGTCACTGCAGCACACACACACACACACACACACACACACACACACACACACACACACACAGACACACACACACACACACACACAGGACTCTTACCCTTTTACATCATGATCTGTCACTATGGAGACAATGGCCCACAGGGAGCAGGTTGGAAATGAGGAGACAGGGTTGCCCCATATTTTATTGAAGCCCACACACACACAGACACACACACACACACACACACACACACACACACACACACACACATTCTGGTACTGAAGACCAAATGGTCTCAAAATTGCTGTAACATGACACAGAATGTTGATTTCATTTAGTATTGGCAAGAGGTCATGGCGAACATCACAAGTAAACACTCAAAACCTACACACACATAAACCCCCCCCCCCCCCCCACACACACACACACACACACACACACACACACACAGTTCCATAAATAGAGCATTATACTGATGATGATTTACTCAGTGTGCCTCGATTGTAGAAGCATATTATTGAATCTGTACAGAGGAGTAAGCATGCACACAGAGTGGAGTTTACTGGCAACACACACACACACACACACACACACACACACACACACACACACACACACACGCACACAAACAGAATCTCATTTTCTATATCAGATTTCATTCATTTCTACGTAGTGGCATAAATCATCTCGGTAACTAGCAGCCCAGGAGGATTATGGGATGAAGGATGACGCTGCCGTACTTCATCATCTTGTCTCTCTAAAAGCCGGGTGAACATAAACCTTTCCCAGGTGTCCCTGTGTCTGCCACCATCTGAGATCTGCTTCCTCTGACTTTATATTCCAGCCAGATATTCATTTTCCATATCATAATAATTCCATAATTTAAAAAAAAAATTTTATTTACGATATTTTCCGACCGATATCGTATATTGTTACCGATAACAAGACGAATTATACTTCACTCGTAGTTCAAGGTACAAAGTATGTCGAAAGTGCGGATTCTAAAACTGTTTGTAAGGATTTATTTATTAAGACTTTAATTTAAGATTTAATAATAAACCAATTGCAGAATGCGACATGTTGCTAAATAAAGCTTAATGATTCATTAATAATCTTTATACAATTAACGATTCATTCAGTCTAGTTTTAAAATAGAATAAAAAAATTACTTATGTAAGTAATAGTTGACTCCGGTCCAATGAATTATTAGACAATAATGCACACCCTGAGGTGGTAATACACCAGGTTACATCTCAGGTGAGAGAGAGAGAGAGAGAGAGAGAGTTCACAGGGTTTTTGTTTTCATTTCATGCTGATAATGTAATAATAGAACAAATAAATAAATAAATATCAATAAGCCTACTTGTTCACAGAGTGTTTAGTTTGTTTTTTTCATTACTGCAGAAAATACAATGAATAAATAAATAAATATTGATACTTGCTCTCTCTCTCTCTCTCTCTCTCTCTCTCTCTCTCTCTCTCTCTCTCTCTCTCCAATAACTGCATATCAATGGCTCTTCACCTCGTGGCCGCATTACCACCTCGGCTGCGCATTATTTTTCTAATAACTCCACATCCCGCCATCAGTTATTACTTACTTATTTCTGGAAAATCAAAATTGCCTGTCATTTTGTTTGCCGTTAGCTCTGTGTGTGCTGTGGTGGGCAGTAGGATAACATTTCCGTTAGTTCAGTTAACTCGGCGAAGTGATAAGGAACTGTAATGCGGTCAAGACCTGACTGGAACTACTTTAGCCGTGCATTTACTGAAAAATAACTGCACACCTCAGAACGTCTGTCAGCCAGTCAGAATCGAGAATTCAACAGCGCTGTGGTATAAAATGTATTAATATTTTGGAATAAGGTTAACAACCTCATCGAGCCATATCACCCTGCAGTTCTCGCCTGGTTTCTCACTGAGTCTAAGCAGGGTTGAGCCTGGCCAGTACCTGGATGGGAGACCTCCTGGAGGGGGGGAAACTAAGGTTGCTGCTGGTAATGGTATTACTGAGGCCAGTAGGTGGTGCTCTCCCTGTGGTGTTTGTGGGTCCCAATGCCCCAGTATAGTGATGTACTGTAAAAAGAGCACCGTCTTAAACCGAGGTCCTGACTCTCTGTGGTTGTTAAAAATTCTAGGTCACTTCTCGTAAAGAGTAGGGGTATTGTCCTGGTGAAATTGCCCCTTGTCTATCATGGCTCCCTAATAATCTCCATCCCTGAATTGGCTATATCTCTCCTCTCCACCAATAGTGGGTGTTCTGGCACACTATGGCTGCCATTGCATCATCCAGTTGGATGCTGCACACTGGTGGTTGTTCAGGAGATTTCCCCCTGTACTATGTAAAGTGCTTTGAGTGTCTAGAAAAGTGTGATATAAATGTAACTAATTATAACAAAGTGTCATTTATAAAACAAATTTCTAATAATAATAATGATGCAACAGAAAAAAACGGACTCTTTATAAAGCAGTGGGACTCCAGTGCTAATGCAGGTGTGGAGGATGAGGGAACACAGGAGGACTCCAGAGTCATCACAAATTTACACACTATCACCTTTCTGCTGAGCAATGGCATGCTCTCTCTCTCTCTCTCTCTCTCAGTGCATCCCTCATGCTTTATTGGTTTACATAATGATGGTGTATTTTCAAAGCTTGCAAATTGTGGGAATATTAAAAATATATATACCATCATAAAATAGTTACACATTCTAGAGTCTGTAAACTATAAATATGAATATCTTTATAAAAGGCTCTACATTCATCTTTGCAACTAAAAGAATAATATATACAGTAGGTATATATATATAGGATGGTCTAAAAGTAAAGAAGACTGTAATCCTGTGTGTGTGTGTGTGTGTGTGTGTGTTTGCATACAAGTTTAAGATAGAAAAATAACCCAGACCACACCTTCACACACTCATTTTAGCTCCGCCCCCACCGTAACCCCACCCTCACCTAATTGTCACTGATGTGCTTCCTCTGAGAGCTGTTGCTCATGCAGCATAACACAGCAAAGCGCTGTCCGCCCTCTTCCACATACATGAGCTCACAGATGCCCATGATTGGCTATTGTTGCTGTGATTGACAGGGAAGGGCGTATACCCCTCCCATCCAGAGTGCATGGCCAATTTTGTTCTCCTTACTCCTGGACACAGATGGCGTCGTCGGGATTTGAACTCACAATACAGATCTCCCTCCGATAGAATAAACACCTCCACCCCTCATCTTAATCTTAACCCCCTCATCTTAACCCCATCCCTTGCCATAACCCTGCCTTCACCAAAGCCCCACCATTCACTGAAACCCCACCATCAACTTAATCCTCTTCTGTGTATACACCGCACTTCAATTCAACACTATTACTATAGCATCACACACACATACATGCACACACACACACACACACACACACACACACACTATTAGGGTGGACAGTCAATATGGATGTATTCTGAGAGGAAGGACACACACACACCTATGAAAATTGAAACCTTTGAAATACCTTCAAGGGCAATGTTGATTAAAAAAACAGCATGTGGTCAGAAGCATCAATGTCCTTTACACACACACACACACACACACACACACACACACACACACACACACACACACACACACACACACACACACAGCTCAGAGATTAAGTCATAGCTGAGGTGCTGACTGTTCACTTTTTCTTGTATCACAGAGGGAAAGAAATCGCAACATTCACTCAACCCTGTTATCTGAAGACATTCACTTTACTGCATTATCCACATTTCCTAAGTTCATAACAAGAAGAAACTTTCTCTTATTATCTTTTGTTTTTTTTCTGTATTATTGTTGATATTGTGAAAACGACTGATGAGGTCACTTTGAAAGTACAACCCTGTTATCTAAATTACAGATTGAAAAATTATTTTAAAAAGGGAATTTAAATACATCATTAAAATGTCCCCAATGTTATCATGCCGTTAGCATGAACAGCTAGTTAACCCCATTTTGTCTCTTTGCTAATTGTATGCTAAAAAAAAAACCCCACAATCACTGATTTATTTTCAACCTTGTTACTCATACTCTAGTGGTTGGATTTGACTCACATCGAAGGCCCCGTTCACACCTGGCATTATGAATGTGTCCTCAGTGACCACTTGCGATCAGATTTCATGCGTCGTTCCCGCTGGAGAAAGCCTGTCACGCACATTTATTACACCAGTCTTCTGCTGCGTTTGTTTTCAGGAAGAAACGTATTGCATCTCATGTACCTTTACGGGTTGTTTCGAAAGTTTAAATCGTGTGGTCTGCTAACGAAACTTATAAACGAATGAGAGATGAGACGACGAATGAGGCTATGGAAAGCAACTGCTGGTTATAGTGTCAACATTATCGATTAGCCTAGCAATAGAGAGAGCTCTACAGTCTCTCAATGATGACATATTTTCAGGGTCAGTCCATCAGGTGGTCCTTCGTTGCTGCCCAGGGAACGTTGAGACACGTTCGTGTTCACTCTACACATGTGATGGCCGTATGCATCCCAGACCACCTCCGAACGTGGTTTGAGTGACGGGATCACAATGCGTCGTCGAGACACATTTGACCCCGTTCACGCCTGTAATTAGTGCTGACCACATTCAGTCCGATCACCCAGGATGCATGTTAATGCCAGGTGTGAACGGGGCCGAAGTCACTTTGATGAAACATTGTGTATAAGGCAGTAGTACGCTCTGCATGGGACAAGGGCATTACAAACAAACACATACACAGCTGATCCACATTCTGAATGAAATGAATTAATTTACTAATTCCCACAATCAGTATCATCACATATAAAGCTTTATTGACCATTAAGTCATGCTGATCTGGCAAACCTGATGGTAGTCTACCTACTGAGATGAGCAGTCGAGGGTTAACCACTCAAACCTATGGACAACCACCAGTCTCTCATTTCCTAAGTATTTAATTAGGAAATGTTTAATGGATTTTATTCTAACAGTAGAGAGTTGATGGGTTGACCTGATCTTGGACTTAACCTAAACAAGCTGTTATCAATATAATTAATCTAACTACATATTACTACTTGTGCATTTCCATATATTAATTCATTTTTAATTTTCCTAATGCTTGTATGAGCACATATTGTGCAGTGTTACTTTTCTTCCCCCAATATGACACCTATGTGGTAACTAAATCAATAATTCACCCTTCTACTTAAAATATGGCAGATTTGGCAACCCTTATGATCGTCTATGATGAATCTTTGGCTGAAGAGTCACTTTGAAAAAGGCATCAGTGGTTTGATTAGTGGTCCTCCTGATTTTAATATGGCGTGAGCAGGAAAACTAAACTGTAAAGTGCTGGGGTGACTAAATGGAGCTGTGTAATGTTCAACCACAGCTACCAGGCCCACTGGAGCCATATGGACAAAACACACACACACACACACACACACACTCCCACACACATATAATACCCCCCTACAGATATAGTCACTTTTCCTGAGTCAGAGTAGCTCTTCTAGGCAGGACTTACAGAGCCCTCGTGAGATCACCACGCGCGTGTGGCTGCAGATACCGGATTACCATAAACGCCTCCGGCCATTTGTAGGCCACTGATCAGAGCAACACCTCCATCACACATGCAATCACAAGAGTCACACACATACACACTGTTACACAGTGATTTACTGAATCTACCCAGTGTGTTATTCTATAAATATTACACGCTGAAAATCCTTGCAGCAAACGCAACAGCACAGAATTCCATTACTGCATCTGTCTTGTGCTCAGTCTCTCTCTTCCTCTCTTACCTCTGGCATCGCTCACTCTCCTCTGTGTGCTTCAGGATGGAGTGCCGATGTGAGGGACCTAGATAGAGAGAGAGAACGAGCATGCGATGCTCTGATCCATAACACGCGGAGCTCCAGCAAAAAAAAAAACAACAACAAACAAACAAAAAAAAAAAACCCAACCTACTTGTCACTCCTCCCTTGAGTGCATCATTTTGCTTGTAAGAACCTGGTGCGTTGCGCCCTCATGCTTGCTTACGCAGCGTGTAGGGGAGAAAGGGAGAGAGATGTAGAGAGAGAGAGAGAGTATGAGCGAGGGAAGAGCTGCAATTAACCCCTTCTTTCCCAGTACAACCGCTCAACATCTGAATGAATCTCAAAGAAAAGGCCAAATACTGTTGCTGCTTATGGACACAGGTTATACTGTATATCTCCTATGAGACAATATGTGCATCTTGATACATAATCTTTGATCCGATATAAAAATTCAAAAAGCTGCGTGTATTCTTGTGGTGCCATATGATGCAACGCACTGTGATTCGATTTAAAAAAGAATCTATTTTAATCCTTTGTTTCAACACTGGTAGTGAGAGTGAAACCTAAGAGGCATACATCAACAGCACACACAGGAAGAAAAACTCCTTTAATAAGCTTTCTAAATCATAAACACTCGACATAAAAGGAGCTGACTGTGTTTGTCAATACGGAGACATCAGGATCCATCACTGTTCAATATGCATAAATATGGAAGCCGCTGTGCTGGTTCAACTCGATCTGTCTATACACCGCTAGTGTGAAACCAGTGTTAGTCTATGAATACACAGAACATGTAACATTTAAACCACTGACAGGTAAAGTGAATAACAGTGATTATCTCTTTACAGTGTCACCTGTCATGCGGTGGGATATATTAGGTAGCAAGTGAACAGTCAGTTCTTGAAGTTGATGTGTTGGAAGCAGGAAAAATGGGCAAGTGTAAGGATCTGAGTGACTTTGACAGGGGTCAAATTGTGATGGCTAGACGACTGGGTCATCTCCAAAACTGGCAAGTCTTGTGTGGTGTTCCTGTTATGCAGTGGTTAGTACCGACCAAAAGTGGTCCAAGGAAGCACAACCAAGGCTTCCTGGTGTGCGTGGGGAGCGAAGGCTAGCCCATCTGGTCCGATCACACAGAAGAGCTACTGTAGCACAAATTGCTGAAAAAGTTAATGCTAGCTATGATAGAAAGGTGTCGGAACACACAGTGCATCACAGCTTGCTGCGTATGGGGCTGCATAGCTGCAGACTGGTCAGAGTGCCCATGCTGATCCCTGTCCACCACCGAAAGGACCTACAATGGGCACGTGAGCATCAGAACTGGACCATGGAACAATGGAAGAAGGTGGCCTGATCTGATGAATCACGTGTTCTTTTATATCATGTGTATGGCCGGGTGTGTGCGCGCATCGCTTACCTGGGGAAGAGGATGTACTATGGGAAGAAGGCAAGCAGGTGGAGGCAGTGTGATGCTCTGGGAAATGTCCTGCTGGGAAACCTTGGGTCCTGGCATTCATGTGGATGTTACTTGGACACGTACCACCTACCTCAACCTTGTTTCAGGCTAAATAAACCCCTCCATAGCATGGCATGATAGTCCCTAATGGCAGTGGCCTCTTTCAGCAGGATAATGCGCCCTGCCACACTGCAAAAATTGTTCAGAAATGGTTTAAGGAATATGACAATGGGTTCAAGGTGTTGACTTGGCCTCCAAATTACTCAGATTGCAATCTGATTGAGCATCCTTGGGATGCGCTGGAAAAACAAGTCTGATCCATGGAGGCCCCACCTCGCAACTTACAGGACTTAAAGGATCTGCTGCTAATGGCTTGGTGCTAGATACCACAGCACAGCCTCAGAGCTGTTGTGGAGTCCATGCCTTGACGGGTCAGAGCTTTTGACGGCACAAGGGGGACCTACACAATATTAGACAGGTGGTTTTAATATTATGGCTGATAAGTGTAATGCCATGATGTTAGTGAAATGTTCTCACCTGTAATTTAAAATGTATAAGGAGACATTTTTCCAGGGTGGGGTTCCTGCAAGACCCTAATAAAAATTTCATATATTTCAGCTGCCTATTTGATATGAAATGTTTCAGATTCTGCCTTCTTTTTTTGATGCTTTTTTGCTTTTCAATATTTAGTATTTCAATTTTGTTTTCTTCATTCAAGGCTTGATTGTTTTGGTAGTCCAGCATCAATCACCAGTGTTTAAACCTTGAATCTATGTACAACAGGAGACTGAAGCATTTGATTCTTCAGAGGGGAGTAGACGGTTGTATGGATATTGGGACCTGGGGTAATCATTCCAAAAAGGAAGTGAAATTCATTTTAATAATTATTAAAAGTGTAAGCACAGAGGATATGGATTGTGAGGATCTGGTAGGGAAGGAGATGGAGATTGCATATGGGGATGATGGGGTAGGGATAGAGACAGCACATAGGAGGATGAGTTAGGGATAGAGATGGGTCTACTGAGAATAGGATGGTGAATGTAATTGGGATTTGAAGGATGGGATATGGATAGAGGCAAGACTTGTGAGAATGAGGTAGGGATATAGATGAGACTTGTGAGAACGGAGAGGGGACGGAGACTGGACTTACGAGGAGGGGTTAGGGATAGAGATGGGTCTTCTGAGAATAGGGTGGTGAATGTAATTGAGATTGGAAGGATGGGATATGGATGGAGACAGGACTTGTGAGGATCCGGTTGAGATAGAGAGAGACATGTTAGGGATAGAAGACATTCTGGAGATGGAGTGGGGGACAGTTACAGGGATGGGGCTGGAGACAAGCTTATGAACATTGGAATAAGGGATGGAAGTTCTGCACACCTAAGCCAGGTATTCAGTGTTCTTCATCAGTTTGTTTAGGCACTTTCTAACTGTTTGAGGTCTCCAAGAACTGGATAGGGTGCCAACCCATCGCAGGGCACAACTGCACACATTCACACACCACAAACAATTTGGAGATGCCAATCAGCCTTCAACGCATGTCTTTGGACTGGGGAGGAAACCGGAATACCCAGAGCAAAACCCCCGAAGCATGGACATGCAAACTTGCAAACTCTGCGCACCTGGAGGCGCGAGGCAAACGTGCTCCCACTTTTGCCGCCATTCCCCCCCAGTTCCATTGTGTAATGTGGAAATAGCATGAAAGAATAAGGAAACAGATTTTGTGGAGATAGAGGGCTATGAAAGGTCTTTCTCTATTTCTAGCATCTCTAGTTTTGCCATACACTAGAGTAACACTGTGATGCAGGGTGCAGATCTGGGTGGTTATTTGTTGTTTATTTGTTGCTGTTGTTTCAGTTGCTGCTGTGTAGGTTTTCTTGGATTTGGTGAGCTTCTTCAAGCAGATCTCCAAGAGAATCAATCATTTTCTCCATAAGGATGTACACCTAAAACACACACACACAACCACAGTTTATCATCATTATCTCAATCACTTTTGTATAGTATTAGTCAGCGCAGATTCACTTCGCTCTTTATCTGTCGTAAGTTCCTCTATCCTAGTGAAGGAGGCATGGCATCTATACTTGTTAGTCCCAGTCAAGGAGGCGTGGCCTACGTGCCTCTCGGTGAAGGATGTGTGGCCTATGTGCCTGTAAATCACAGTGAAAGCTGCATGGCATGTGTTTCTATGACTCTCACTATGCCTGTCAGTCTGTGTGAGTGAAGCAAAGCTAACACCTTTGTTTTTAAATTAAAACTGAGTTGTTTACACCTAGACAGCGACTGAATAGTCTCATAAGGAGAAATGCACACCCTTCATAAGTGGAAAATATGAAATATGTATTAGGTATATGCTCTTATTATAAACTGAAGAGCTCTCTATTTTGTGGAGAGCTGCAACAAAACAAATAGCTCAGAGCAGCATCTGCTGAATTAATCAGACACGAGAGAGAGAGAGAGAGAGAGAGAGAGAGAGAGAGAGAGAGAGAGAGATAGAGAGAGAGTAGGCGTGTTGAGATCACAGTAATTGTGCTGTGTGTGTATCAATGCAGGTAAATGCACTGTTGAATCATTGTTGTTAATTAATAGACATATTTAATCCAGTATAAATGCTGTAATTTAGTATGGTCATGACTATAAATCTACTCTCCACTGAACTGAGATGAGGGGAAGATTGAGGCAGAGAGAGGGAAAGAAAGATAGAAAGAGACTATAGGATTTTAAGGCAAACTAGTGATTCTTGATTCAAAACTGAATGGTGCATTAGTGTTCGAGTCGATTAGCAAGCCCATTATGGGTGTTTATGGCACGCCCATGTGAAATAAATACAGCCTAGAGCTGTGTGAGGACGAGTACATGACAGCACTGACTGAAATGAGGTAGTCTGAACTGATAATGAACAACAGGTGGGAACTGTAGATATTCATAATAATGTTTGGGGAAAAGTATATCTGCACTGATTTAAAACAAATCGTAACATCATTTTTTTTTTTAAACAAAATGAAACACTTTTAGTGTACTGTACGTATCTCCGAGCATACAAACTTCCATAAAAGGTTACATCAATAGTAATTAATTTTGCGGCAAGAAGGCACCAGCACCATGGCTGCTATATGGCCTCAGGGTGCTGAGTTACAGTCTTTAATATTTATGGTCAGCTCCACAAATATTGGCCCCCTTGGTGAACATGAGTAAAAATTTTGTGGTTAATTGAATCAACCTTACTCTGAAAATATAAGAAAAAATTATCGTTAATTAAAGTAAATTTAATATGTGTGTGCGTGTGTGTGTCTGTGTGTGTGTGTGTGTGTGTGTGTGTGTGTGTGTCCATGCCTGTCGGTGTAGAGTGTATCGGTATCTTTGCTGTAGCTCAGGATTGACGTTGTCTTCCTGTTGAGTGTTCTCTGGGTTTGGACTTATTGTGGTGGAGTATGACTTTGTGTTCACCTCCTTCTCCAAACCCAACACCTTCTCCTCCCCTTTGGGCTTGTTCTTACTCCGGTCATGCTCCTAAACCACACACACACACACACACACACACACACACACACACACACACACACACACACACACACACACACACACACACACACACACACACACACACACACACACAAAGATGATGTAACACTGCTGTAATGTGCTGCCCCCTGCTGTTCCCTCACTCCCATTACAGCTCATTACCTCCGCATGTTTGTCCTTGGCTGTAGGTTTGGCTGCTTTCTTCTCCTCCTTCTCTTTAATCAGTGGTGCTGCTTTTCTTTCCATCATATCCTCCTTCTTTGGCTCTTCCCCTGTGCAACCATTCAACTAATAACTCTTAAACGTTCTAATACTTTATTAACTACTTCATAATTACACCAATAGTGTACAGGAATGTGTATATGTGGGCATGTGTTTAGCTTTAACGTCCCCATGATATTAGGAATAAATGCCAAGTTTGAGGACTTTTTTGCCGGTCTGTACAAAAAATAACATATGTATCATTAAAAAAAAAGACAACAAACAGCCAAAACGTATCATTTTGGGTACTGAGGGTTAGGGTTAACTTCAAGGTTAGATATGGGACTTTTGTATACCAAACCTTACTCATTTGTTAAACATATAGTAAATGCACTGCAGCAGAACAACTTTCAAGTTGTTCAAGTTGTGTGTAGTACTTCTGTAACTACACTATATGGCTAAAAGTATATGGACACCCCTCCTAATGACAGAGTTCAGGTGTTTCAGCCACACCCATTGCTAGCAGGTGCATAAAATCAAGCATATAGCCATGCAATCTCCGTAGAAAAAGAGTGGCAGTAGAATGGGTCATACTGAAGAGCTCAGTGACTTTGAATGTGACACTGTCATAGGATGCCACCTTTGCCACACAAGTCACAAGACACAAGACATTGGACTTCTGATTGGAAGATCGTGAGTTCAAATACCAGCACCACCAAGCTGCCACTGCCCTTGAGCAGGGCCCTTAACCCTCAACTGCTCAGTAGTAGAAATGAGATAAATGTAAGTCGCTCTGGATAAGGGTGTCTGCCAAATGCTATAAAGGTAAATGTTAACCTAGGAGTAACCACAACTCAGCCATGAAGCAGAGGTCCATGAAAACTGCCAAGTGCTGAAGCATGTAGCACATAAAAATCGCCTATCCTCTGTCACCTAAGACCTGTACGTTGAGAGCTTCATGAAATGGGTTTCCATGGCTGAGCAGCTGCACACAAGCCTTACATCACTATGTGTAAAGCACCACAAATGGACTCTGGAACAGTGGAAATGTCTTCTCTGGAATGATGAGTCACGCTTCACTATCTGGCAGTCTGACTGACGAGTCTGGGTTTGGCAAATGCCAGGACAATGTCTACTACTAGAATCTACTGGAATGCAGAGTGCCAACACTAAAGTGTGGCGGCGAAGGGATAATGCAGACCAGGGCGGCTTTTCAGGGTTTGGACCCTTTAGTTCCAGTGAAAGGGAATGTTAATGTTACAACATACAAAGACATTATGCACAATTGTATGCTTCCAACTTGTGGCAACAGTTTGGGGGAAGGCCCTTTCCTGTTCCAGCATGATTGTGTCCCTGTGCATAAAACCAGTTCCATAAAGACATGGTTTGAAGATTTTGGTGTTGAGGAGCTCCAGTGGTCTGCATAGAGCCCTGACCTCAGCCCTACGGAACACCTTTGGGATGAAATGCAATGTTGATGTCAAGCCAGACCTTCTCGTACAACCCTCACCCAACAAGCCTCACTAATGCTCTTTTGACTGAATGAGCACAAATTCCCACAGACACTCAAAAATCTTGTAGAAAGCCTTTCCAGATGAGTGGAGGGGGTGGGGGTGGCTGATCCATATTAAGGCCCATGGTTTTTGAAGTAGATGTCCAACAATTTCATATAGGTGTGATGTTAAGGTGTCCACACTTTTGGCAATATAGTGTACAGTATGTGCAGAAGTGTGTACTATAGTTGCAGTATTAAGGTGCGTCCCTTCACTGTGAAGTATATTATATTTAAACATACACATGCAAGGCCGATATCAATGCAAGGCCATGTGTACTCACTGCTGTCTGTTTCATGATGTGTATCTCCCCAATTATTGTTCTCAGGAAGTCCCAGCACATGTCTGAGCCACAGAGCCTCACTGGCTAAACCATCCAACAGCTCCCTCCATAACTGCAGCCTATGCAACAGAAATTAAGTCAAAGCCAGGATTCTTCCGCCCAAGATCAAAACCAAGACCACGCCCCCATGACCAATCACTCACATTTTAAGATTTTGCAAATTTGTTGGATTTAATTTTGAGCTAAGATCATTCACACCATTCCTCTCCCTAACTTCAACCATTTATAACTTTTCAGATGAGGTGGTTTGTGCAAATTTCATATTAGTGCCAAGTGGCCTCACAAATACACAGGTCCTGAAAGACTGTGGTTTTATATTGGCAAACAAAGTACAAATTACTTGGCTGGTCTTCGAAGCTGCACCTGATGGAAACACACAGTGATCCCTGTGTTTGTTTGCTTAAAATTAGATAGAAACCCCAACTTTAGACCTACCCTATTCCGTGCAGTGTGAGTGGGATGGAGGCGGGCTGCGACTGGTGGAGTTGCAACATTAACGTGTTGTATTGGCCGAGAGCTTCCTCCATGCACAGTCCTGCAGTCTCCTCATGTGTGTCTGTGTCTCCTGGTGGCAAAGACATCAACACCTTGTGGAGGGAGGGAGCAAATACACATACACAGTGCTTTAATGTTACTTCACGATTTGGCATAGTATAAAATGACATTGTGGCCCATTTCTATTCATACATGGACTACAGGATTCATCAGTGGAAAGTGTGTGTGGGAGTTGCACCTGATGAAGGCTGCCCATAGACAGATCCCAGACAGGGCCATGTGTGTGTTCGTCCTCTATATGTCCTGACGCTGTGCCCTTTGACCATTTTGCCTGCTCCCACAGGCCCTTCAGTGCCTCCACTGGCTCATGATGATAGTGCAGCTAAAACACACACACACACACACACACACACACACACACACACACACACACACACACACATGCAAAGTATTTAATAGAAAATGAGCCTAATCGTATAACAATGAATGTTCCTTTCATATCCTGTTAATTAACTCTGTGTGTGTGTGTGTGTGTGTGTGTGTGTGTGTGTGTGTGTGTGTGTGTGTGTGTGTGTGTGTGTGTGTGTGTATTTTAGCTGCACTATCATAAAAAATTCATCTGAAAAATTCTAAATAAAAGTGTGTGTGTGTGTGTGTGTGTGTGTGTGTGTGTGTGTGTGTGTGTGTGTGAACATGGGTGTCTTAATAGACTAAAGATAAAAATGTGCTCTTTGATGAATGCGGTGACGAGGGGCCTCCCAAAGGACTTCTAAAATGTTCCGGCCTAGATCCAATTAGTCTGCTAGTGGAACACTGTGTGTATGTGTGTGTGTGTGTGTGTGTGTGTGTGTGTGTGTGTGTGTGTGTGTGTGTGTGTGTTCCAGGAAAAGTGTGGAAGTACAATGCAAAAACCTTTATAGAGCCATAAAGATACAAATGCTTTCAATACTGTAGGACTGTGTGCATTCATTTGGTAACTGGTGAACAATTTTTGATTGTTATTCACATTTTAATCATGCTCAAGCAGCTGCACCTCTGCACAGAGTCCTTATCAATCACCATGCCTGACCTCACTAATGCTCTTGTTGCTGAATGGACAAATCCCCACAGCCATGCTCCAAAATCTAATGGAAAGCCTTCCCAGAAGAGTGGAGCTTATTATATAAGCAAATGGGGACTAAATCTGCAATGGGATGTTCAGCAAGAAAATACGGATGTGACTGGTCAGATGTCCACAAACTTTTGGCAATACAATGTACCTGATCAGCATCTTGAACACATCTTGCCTTGATATCTTTATCCTTGTCAGGGTCATGGTGGATCCGGAGCCAATCCCATGAACACTGGCTGAGAACATGCAAATTCTGCGCAGACATTGAACCAGGAACTCTGGAGCAATGAGGGGGCAGCACTACTTGAGAACATACACCTGAACAATCTACAGAAGTTACAGTATACCAAGCTGTGTGCCTCTCTACATTGCTTTATGGTGCTGAGGCTTAGGCAATATATTGCTCCCATATTAAGCGTATGGAAGCATCTGGCATCCTCTCCATTCTGAAAATTCTGAACATTAACTCCCCAGACTCCATCCACTATGTTGACCATCATGAACCAGTGTAACCCATTGACCATGAAGAGTTGCCTACTGACAGGAAAGTATGTAGGTCTATTACCTCCTCTAGAACCATCACCCTGGAGGCCTAAGAAATAAACTGAAGGATGGCTCTGAGACAGCAAAGGGAACAGTCTATGGGTCTATCCAAGATTGAGAGAGACAGGATGGAAATAACAAGTATGTACCAGTCACAGTGAACACGTGTAGCTGTGTTTGTGTGTCTGTTCGTTTCCTACGTTTACTATTTTTATGTGCAGGAGCTTTCATTCATTTCCTGTGGTAACAGAAATTACATTTACGCAAAACATGTTGTTTATGGTTTTAATCCACATCGGCATAATAATTCTAAACCCACACATAATGCAGCTAAAATGATAGTTCTTACTTCCTCATGGGGTAAAGGGCTAGCAACAGGAAACTAATAACTATTTGATAAACAAAACAGAATACTGTTCTCTGTTTATGGTTATTAAGGTTTGATAATAGTATGGATAATAATACCAGTGCCTTGGATCCATAAAAGCAGCAATTTCTCTTTCAATATTAAAGCTGTTCTGAATAGTGTTTATTTTTAAATTTTCATTTCTATGTCATCTCTTAACTGCTACACGCTGATATTGATTCAGTTCAATATTCCTCTCTGTGTTATGTGTTATTGTCCCCAATGTTTTCTCCCAAGAAGAACACACTTTTATAATATGAACTGGTGAAGAATTGTGGCTTCATTTTCATGTTTGTCATGAAAGAAATAAGAACAGCTCGTTATGGGGCACAGGACTGTATTATTATGTCATACTCTATGTAAGGATTATAATGTACTTTGTGAGGACCTACGTTAGGACTAAATTGTGTTGTTGTTGTTGTTTTTTTTTAAATGAAGACCTACAATAGGATAGTAATGTCTTTTGTGGGACCTACATTAGAAGTTTATTGTGTGTTGTGGGGCCCCATATTAAAATTTGTCTTGTAGATCCCTATATTAGAATTGTATTGTGTTTTGTGAGGACCTAAATTAAAATTGCAGTGTGTTTCGTGATGACCTAGGTCAGGATTGTAGTGTGTTTTGTGGGAACCTACATTAGAATTGTATTGTGTTTTGTGGGGACCTACATTAGAATTGCATTGTGTTTTGTGAGGACCTAAATTAAAATTGCAGTGTGTTTCGTGATGACCTAGGTCAGGATTGTAGTGTGTTTTGTGAGAACCTACATTAGAATTGTATGGTGTTTTGAGGGGACATACATTAGAATTGTATTGTGTTTTGAGGGGATGTACATTAGAATTGTATTGTGTTTTGTGGGGACCTACATTAGGATTGTAGTGTGTTTTGTGATGACCTAGGTTAGGATTGTAGTGTGTTTTGTGGGGACCTACATTACAATTGTATTGTGTTTTGCGAGGACTTACATTAGGATTGTAGTGCATTTTTTTTGATGCCCTAGATTAGGATTGTAATGTGTTTTATGAGGACCTACATTCGGATTCTGGGCATTAAATTGTTCCTCCTCTGTCATATAGAGTTGAGCTGGTGAATGTGGCCTCTCTGGAGTTCGAATCCCATGCAGCAACTCAAACACCACAGATCTGCACACTGACATGGCCACTCGCTGCTCCAGCTCCACCTACATCACACACACATTTATATTACTTTACGCAAATGCACACAAACACTGCATTAATGTACACACAGGTACGTACACTCATGCACTAACACACACATTCTGTAATAGCAACAAACACACACCTCCAGGGCCGCTCTCTGTTCAGCGGTTTTGTCCGGGTACAGAGCCATGCCTTTGAGTGTGACCTGAAGTATGGCTCCGCCCATCAGCACAGGGTGTGTGTGCAGCTTCCACGCCTCTGTCATGATCCCAGGACGCACAGTCTTAAAGGTGAACAGAATTCTTTCGGTATCACCTGGCAGTATCACAGCTGTATAAGAGACAGAGAGACCAGTTGTTATGGTAACCAGAACTATTTATCTGCTAAATGTTTAGAAATTGAGTTTGTTAATATCATTTGGCTTAAGCACACTAAATTAAATCCATTAAAATGCCAGGGCTTGTCTGGGGTCATATTAGCTTTACTGTAGTTAGTACTTTCGGATGAATAACTGAATACTAAGATGGGAGATTAAGGGGTTAAACAATGATGATTGCTACATTAGATGTATTTTTTCATTCACTTTAACTTCAGTAACAATGACAGATAAACTTTCTACTGCTGTAATTTATATGCATAACAAATGTTGCACCTTTACTCTGTATTGCTAATATTAATTCATACATATACAGTACCTATAGCTGCTGGTTACAAAACAAAATCAGTTGAGGAATAAACAATTTCTTAAACCTCATGGATGCTAAACTATCTATTTTAAGGTATCTTTATACAATACTTATATTCATCATATGGCACGTTATGGGTTGATAAATGTACGGAACAGAGCACTTTATTAGGAACACTATACTAATACTGAATAGGGCCTCCCTTTGCTCTCAAAACAGCCTCAATTCCTCGTGGCCAAGATGTTGGAAGCATTCCTTTGAGATTCTGGTCCATGTTGACATGATTGCATCACTCAAATCAAGCCTATCTGGCACCAACAATCATGCCACAGTCAAGATCACAGAGATCACATTTTTTCCCCATTCTGCTGCTGGCCCGTATCTGCATGGTTTTAAGCATTGCATTACTGCCACATGATTGGCTGATTAGATTACTGCATTAATAAGTAGGTGTACAGGTGTTCCTAATAAAGTGCTCAGTGAGTGTGGTTCCATGTTCATCCAGTGATCCAGAAACAAATCTCTTTTTCATGTGGCATGTCCTCTTCCATTCAAGTGAACAGGTTTTTTCTCCAGGCAGATTTAAGTCAAGTCCAGTGGCTTAATGCAGATCAGTATTAAACCTCAACAATTCTGCATACTGATTTTATGCCAACTCTCAGTATTTACATTATTTTATTGCAACAAAAATAATCAGTTATAATGGCTTTGTATGCTGTTAGGCCTACAAAGAGGTCAAGAGGTCTAGTTTCTTTCTTATAGACTACAGTGGTGTTACCTGGGTGTTGTGCTGTATTTGGTTTGTGCCAAGCATTATGCTTTGGATTTGGTCTCCTCAGACCACAAAATCCATTTCCAAAGGCTCTCAGATTATTTAACATGGCTTTTCTCAGAAGTGGCTTCCTTCTGGCTGCTCTCCCAAAGAGGCCTGATCTGTGAAGAGCTAATGATATTGTTGCACAGGTTCCTGCAGCCAGTGAGCTCTGTAACTCCTTCAGCATTGTAGCTGGACTCTTAGACACTTCTATCACAATTGCCCTTCTTGCTCAAGCACTCGGTTTGGTCTGATCTTGGCAGTGTCTGGGTTGTGTTGATATATTTTTGGCTTTGTTATATTGGATTTCACACTGTTCCTGAGACGATTCAAAGCTTTATGTTTTGATAAACTTCTCCATCAAAAATAAATCCATAATGTATTCAGATTTAAGCATAACTTTAGGAGTACATTTTTGTTTAAACTTTCAATCCTGTGCATGAACCCTGTTGAACTAAAAAATACGTACGTAATGGAACAAATTAGTGCTGAGAGAATCCATCACGAGGGTTTATGTTTTTTCATGTGACATGTCATGTGAGGCAGGTGTGTACATGGAAACATGGTCTTGAATTGTGCGTAAGTGTGCGATTTAAGATACTTTTGATGACGTCCAAATGCTGCTCGTCTTCAGCATACTCAGCATAACACTTAATGAAAAAACACAACCATAACTTTGTGAAGTATTCGAAAGGAAACTTGTTTTAGAGCACAGGTGTCAAACTCTAGCCTAATAGGCCAAACACGGCCCACTGCCTGGTTTCCATTCGGACTTTTATATGAACTTTTCAAAAAATTTCATTGAAATGGCCCAACAAAAATGCCTTTCCTAATGATATATATATATATATGAACAGATAATCAGTTTATCAGTTTATTAAATGTTATCACCTTGGCCTTATAATGCATACAGTTGAATATTTTCTGTTAGCACTTATTTTTCCTATCCAGACGGTATTATTTATTTAACATGGGGTCCTGGGGTAATTTCCTTTTTTACAGGTCATACCCTGTGTTTTAATTGTTCGATTTTTCCATATGGTATTTGCTGGTATTTTTCTCCATCCTCCTCTGAGAAAATTACAGGACCCAGGCTTTAGGATTGTATTGTGGTAGAACTGGATTTCATGAGACATTACATTAGGACTACATTAGGACTTAAGTGTGTTTTCTGGGGACCTACATTAGAATTGTAGTGTGTTTTCTGGGGACTTACATTAGGATTGAGTGTTTAGGACTGAGGTGTGTTTTGTGAGGACCTAGACCCCTGACCTGGGTTAGGACTGTAGTGTGGTTTGTGAGAACTTACAGTACATTAGGACTGAGGTGTGTTTTGTGGGGACCTGCGTTACATGTTAAAAATGAATAGCTTTACATTATGGTACTTTAAAGATTCACATAAATGCTGATGGGGCCCAGGCATATGTGCCACATTGAGTTTGACTTGTTTTAGAGTGAGATGTGTGTGTGTGTGTGTGTGTGTGTGTGTGTGTGTGTGTGTGTGTGTGTGTGTGTGTGTGTGTGTGTGTGTGTGTGTGTACCTGTTGCTGTGTTAAAGTAGAATTGTTGAGTGTGTGTGTACGTTCTGGCCTCGGGAAAGCTGTGCGGCAGCTCCAGTTTCTGCCAGCTGTAGTAGATGGCCGTGCTCCCCTCATTCTTAAGTTCCAGGTGAGAACTTGTGCTCTCACCCACCACAGCCTCAAATGTCAGGCAGACAGAGATACCAACCTCTCCCTGAACACACACACATACACAAAGTACATTTCAATAAATTGTGACCTTTAGCTACAAACCTTTTTCTTATGAAAGTGCACCTGATGAGAGTCGGTGCTTCCGCTCCAGCGTGCCAGTTCATTACTGATCCTCAGAGCAGGAAGCAGCTCCACGTCTAGCATGACATCATCAAAAAGCGCCAGCGGGTCCCTTCAACACGCATCAGAGACAGTTTCAAAATCACACCGTCAATATCCAGTGTTTGTCACTGAAGTTTCCATACAATATTGACATGTAATATTCAGGTAAATTATTTATTTCATATTCATTTCCTATACAAAGTGTGACTCATATATATAATGGATTCTGAACACGAACCGTCAACTTCTTTTGACTAGTGGTTGATAGTTCATGAAAGTACACTCTTACCTGTAAACAAGTTACGGAATTAATAAATCTACAGATGTAGAGCGGAACCTACTCATTCTCTTTGTGCTCTCCCTCGCTCCTGTCCTCCTCATTCTGCTCCTGCTTTGTGGATTGACTAGAACCCACAATCTCCAACCCATCCATTTCCTTAGAGAGAGAGAGAGAGAGCGAGAGAGAGAGAGCGAGAGAGAGAGAGCGAGAGAGAGAGAGAGAGAGAGAGAGAAAATGAAAACAAAGTGATGCAAACACTGCAATCATTACTGGATTGTGATTGGTCAGAAGGTGTTGATTAATTTTCAACAACAGCAGCTCTGACATTAGCGCAGCTGCAAATCACAGGTTTATATTAATGTGCTCGTTCTAATACGTTATCGTTTCTATAGTAACAGCTCATTCACATGGATTGTATGACGGTCGCACCACAAAATCAGATTAAAAAATGTACGTAATCATCGAGGTGGTGAAAATTTTCCGTGAGGAGATGTTTACGTAACATTTATGGAAGGAGTCTCCAGTGTCAGCGCTTTGTAACAGTCTGAGGTAAAGCTGTAACTTTAAGTTTTCCGACATCTTCAGGACAGAGGAGTTTAAGCTTTGTGGTGTCTTGGTGACATGACAAGCTGTGGGTTTTTTGTCATATTAACTTCTTTAGAGAGAGAAAAGAAAGGCTGGTGAGGAAATGACTGTTTATAGCTGCTATAACGGAAGTGAGAACAGGAATTAACTTGTTTGGCGGATGATCCACAAACACTGAATGTAACTATTAGTGGGTAAGATGTACAATATGTCGTTCTTCCTTATGACAATTCAAAGGTTTTTCCTTTTCCTCTCTCCACTCTCAAATGAGTGATTTGAGATCTGCAACTGGGAGACGCTCTGATCTCGTTCTATGTCAATTTCTGTATTTCAAAATCTCTTTTACACTGTCAGTGTCCCTGTAATTCTCAATACAACAGGACAGTGTGTAACACATCTGTGCACAGAAACATCAGGGACAGAGAGAGAGAGAGAGAGAGAGAGAGAGACAGAGATTCAGAGGACATGAACAACAGAACAGAAGGCCATGGCAGGCTAATTGTACCATTATTTTGCGTGTGTGTGTGTGTGTGTGTGTGTGTGTGTGTGTGTGTGTGTGTGTGTGTGTGTGTGTGTGTGTGAGATAATTGCTGGTGATTAGGACTAACAATGCGAGAAGCTGTGCGTGCTGGGTACATGGTGTGTGTGTGTGTGTGTGTGTGTGTGTGTGTGTTTGTGTGACATCCTTACCTGAGTAGGAACATTATTGCAATGAAGGAGGCGTGGCCTCTGTTCCCGTGAGTAGGGTAAAGGAAGTGTGGCCTTTGTTCCTGTCAGTGAAGTAAAGGAGGCGTGACCTCTGTGTCTGTCAGTGTAGTAAAGGAGGCGTGGCCTTTTCCCCTGTCAGTGTAGTAAAGGAGGCGTGGCCTATGTGCCTGTCACTGCAGTAAAGGAGGCATGGCCTCTGTGCCTGTCAGTGCAGTAAAGGAGGCATGGCCTATGTGCCTGTCACTGCAGTAAAGGAGGCGTGGTCTATGTGCCTGTCAGTGCAGTAAAGGAGGCATGGCCTATGTGCCTGTCAGTGCAGTAAAGGAGGCGTGGCCTATGTGCCTGTCACTGCAGTAAAAGGAGGTGTGGCCTATGTGCCTGTCACTGCAGTAAAGGAGGCATGGCCTATGTGTCTGTCAGTGCAGTAAAGGAGGCGTGGCCTATGTGCCTGCCAGTGCAGTAAAGGAGGCGTTGCCTACGTGTCTCTCAGTGCAGAAAAGGAGGCGTGGCCTATGTGCCTGTCAGTGCAGTAAAGGAGGCATGGCCTATGTGCCTGTCAGTGCAGTAAAGGAGGCGTGGCCTATGTGCCTGTCACTGCAGTAAAAGGAGGTGTGGCCTATGTGCCTGTCAGTGCAGTAAAGGAGGCATGGCCTATGTGTCTGTCAGTGCAGTAAAGGAGGCGTGGCCTATGTGCCTGTCAGTGCAGTAAAGGAGGCGTTGCCTATGTGTCTCTCAGTGCTGTAAAGGAGGCGTGGCCTATGTGCCTGTCAGTGCAAGATGTGTAAGAAACAGGCCCTTTTTGCCTCTCTCTTCCCTTTGGAGGACAATAAGGACTTATATAAAGTTACATTTTATGGACTTAAAAAAGGGAGAGGAAAAAAGAGGATGAGATGATAGAAAACAATAAAATGAAAAAAAATATGAAAAGAAAGAATTTTTATGTGCTTAGTTGTAGAGAATTTTCATTTGTTGGAATAAATTGAAAAAGCTACAGTAGGTGTCCTAAAGGGTTGGACTGGCAGCGTATTATTTACACATCAGATTGTTGATCACGTGACGCTTCAGAAGATACACAGCACTAAGAGGAACATATTTAAATGAGCCATGCGGCTGTACACAGCTAATGAGTCATTATGAGATATTATGCGCATGAGTAATGAGCATACATTTTGAGCATTTTCTGTGTGTGTGTGTGTGTGTGTGTGTGTGTGTGTGTGTGTGTGTGTGTGTGTGTCTTACAGGCTGATTGAGGCCGAGGTTGATCAGCACATTTCGGAGTTCATTTTGGCAATGCTTCAGGTACTGACTGTGACTCCACGCTTTACTCTCTGGGCGCTCAGACAGCACATTACCTACACACATGCACACACACACATGCACACACACACACACATATACACACAATACATTGTATAAATGAGCAAGCCATATACAATGACTTTGTGTGTGTGTGTGTGTGTGTGTGTGTGTGTGTGTGAGTATACCTGACTCTAGGCGTGTGCTATGAGGCTGTGTGATGTGTGTGATGGGTTTGACATATCCTCTCTCCGTCTGGGTCAGTGTGGCTGTGATTCCGCTCAGCTCATCCCCAAATCGCTGTGGAACACTCCAGAACTCACTGCCCACACGGGCACCCTGACAGAAAACCAGAGAAGGAAGGAAGGAAGGAAAGAAATAAAAAAAAAAAGAAAGAAAGAAAGATGCAGAATAGAAGGAGGAATAAGAGCGAATTTATATCACAAATTTAATCCCATTCACTGCTAATCTTATCTAGTATCTACAGCCGTGGCCAAAAGTTTTGAGAATGACACAAATATTAATTTTCACAAAGTCTACTGCTTCAGTGTTTTTAGATCTTTTTGTCAGATGTTACTGTTACTGAAGTATAATCACAAGCATTTCATAAGTGTCAATGGCTTTTATTGACAATTACATGAAGTTTATGCAAAGAGTCAATATTTGCAGTGTTGACCCTTCTTATTCAAGACCTCTGCAATTGGCCCTGGCATGCTGTCAATCCACTTCTGGGCCACATCCTGACTGATGGCAGCCCATTCTTGCATAATCAATGCTTGGAGTTTGTCAGAGTTTGTGGGTTTTTGTTTGTCCACCCGCCTCTTGAGGATTGACCACAAATTCTCAATGGGATTAAGTTCAGGGCAGTTTCCTGGCCATGGACCCAAAATGTCGATGTTTTGTTCCCCGAGCCACTTCGTTATCACTTTTGCCTTGTGGCAAGGTGCCCCATCATGCTGGAAAAGGCATTGTTCATCACCAAACTGTTCTTGGATGGTTGGGAGAAGTTGCTCTCTGAGGATGTTTTTGTACCATTCTTTATTCATGGCTGTGTTCTTAGGCAAAATTGTGAGTGAGCTCACTCCCTTGGCTGAGAAGCAACCCCACACATGAGTGGTCTCAGGATGCTTTACTGTTGGCATGACACAGGACTGATGGTAGTGCTCACCTTTTCTTCTCCGGACAAGCTTTTTTCCAGATGCCCCAAACAATCGGAAAGGGGATTCATCAGAGATAATGACATTACCCCAGTCCTCAGCAGTCCAATCCCTGTACTTTTTGCAGAATAGCAGTCTGTCCCTGATGTTTTTCCTGGAGAGAAGTGGCTTCTTTGCTGCCCTTCTTGACAGCAGGCCATCCTCCAAAAGTCTTCTCCTTACTGTGCGTGCAGACGCACTCACACCTGCCTGCTGCCATTCCTGAGCAAGCTCTGCACTGGTGGTGCCCCGATCCCACAGCTGAATCAACTTTAGGAGACGGTCCTGGCGCTTGCTGGACTTTCTTGGGTGCCCTGAAGCCTTCTTCACAACAGTTGAACCTCTCTCCTTGAAGGTCTTGATGATCCGATAAATGGTTGATTTAGGTGCAATCTTACTAGCAGCAATATCCTTGCCTGTGAATCCCTTTTTGTGCAAAGCAATGATGGCTGCACGTGTTTCCTTGCAGGTAACCATAGTTAACAGAGGAAGAACAATAATTTCAAGCACCACCCTCCTTTTAAAGCTTCCAGTCTGTTATTCTAACTCAATCAGCATGACAGAGTGATCTCCAGCCTTGTCCTCATTAACACTCTCACCTGTGTTAACGAGAGAATCACTGACATGATGTCAGCTGGTCCTTTTGTGGAAGGGCTGAAATGCAGTAGACATGTTTTTTTTTGGGATTAAGTTCATTTTCATGGCAAAGAGGGACTTTGAAATTAATTGCAATTCATCTGATCACTCTTCATAACATTCTGGAGTATATGCAAATTGCCATCATAAAAACTGAGGCAGCAGACTTTGTAAAAATTAATATTTGTGTCATTCTCAAAACTTTTGGCCACGGCTGTACATGATGTACCCGAAATGGTACAGAATACCCATAATGCACTTGTCCTTTTGTTAAGGAATGTTAAATATGAGGAATTAAATAAATCACATGTCCATGATGCAGTGCGGGAAGTCCTCGACTGATCAGTTCTCTCTGCTCCTGAGTTTCTCTGAATCTGTTCGACTGGTTCATCAGCAGATCCTCCACCGGCTTCTGCAACAAATCTGACACACAGAACATCAGCGGATCCTCCATCAGCCGTCCTGCTTCAGAGAACGGACTAGCGCTCTCACGCTGTAGTAAACGGGTCTTACTTAATGTAGAGACGATGCTAACGACACGACGCAACTTTCACGAGTTTACAAGCGCACACACTTTCTGATGTTTCATACCGACCTTAAATTTCGTGACAATTTCCACAACTGCAGGAAGAACGTTTCCGCTCCTCAAAGTCAAAACAACACTCAAAGCGCGTTAGTCCGCGGAGTTCGTCTGGCTGCCATGTGCACGAAGTCTCCTCATGGAGTATGCTGAGGTCTTTAGTGTTACTAGCAGAGCATCAGCCATTTTAAGATATCGTTCTGAATTCATGTCTTACTAAAACTGTCTGTAAGGGGGTGGGGTTGGGGGTTAAGGGTGGTTCCCAAACTGACATTTGGCATTTCTGTTTTTTTTTTTAAAAATGGCTGACTTTCTAGTAAAAAAGAAAGAAAGAAACAACCAAACTAGACACCAAACTAGAGTTCTGGTGAGCAGAGACTGTGGTTTATTTCATGCCGCATCGACCTAGCACACCAACTCATCTCCAAATGATTCATTCGACTATGTGTGAACATTTGAACATTTACACAGTTGTGTGAAGAGACAGTGCATTCTGTAGCGCACACACACATACACACACACACACACACACACACACGCGGTAGAGGGATTACCCTTAGCATAGGCTGTCGGTGTAGGCTACATCTTCGCTGACTCACCACTTTGTGTGTATGGCCAAATACGAAGCTCTCTGCAGTTCCTGCATCCTACGGCGCTACTGGAGTTATGCAACTGAGGTGAAGAGGTCATTGTATATGTTTATTTTTAGGTTTATCAAATCCCGTAGGCTGGCTCCGGACGCAATTCCTGCCTGAGTCTTCATAAAGCCCTCTGAGCTACTGAGCCGCGAGGAACTTCACGATCACGACTCAGCGAGTTCTTATTAAAAGCAGTAGGTTCTCGGTAGTCTACTGGTATGCGTGTGGTTCTCTCACTGTAAATGCGTGAAACTTTATAGACTCACTAGAGATGAAGTTCTGCTGCCTGCGTCTCTCTGCCATGTGATGATACCAGTGATTAAGGGCATGCCGTTGTTGGTCCTGCTCATAATGTAGACGAGATTTGGTCCTCTCTTCAGGTCTCTGTGCTCCAAAGTCAAAATGTTGTTGCTTCTTCACATCAGGAATTCGCTTAATGAGCTGAGAGAAAGACGGAGAAACACAGAGTCAATTGAAGATAAGAAATTCCCAGTGTTAGACTTTATCATTGACTAAAGATGAATCAAAATTCTCTTTGTGTCAACAGAAAACAATTCTCACCTCCACCTCTCCTCTAGCCTCCATCTCCTTCCTAAATTCCTCTAGACTTCCCAGGATGCTGTGCTGCAGGACCATGCCCTGGGCATCAAAGCGTGGCCCTCCTGGACCTTAGAAGGAGGTTGAAGAAGGTGGTGATTTTAACTGTTTGGCTAATTTTTTTTTACATATACTACCTAATTAGTGAGGTCTAAAACCCATTTCTTTAGTTCTATCCCATAATGATGGGATTTTTATATTGATTATGATTACCTGTATAATCCAGTGGCTGCAGTACAGCATTCTTTGGGAGGAGCTTCGCCATGGCAACCTTCACACCAGTGTTGAGATCATCAGGAGGGCGGGTCTTACGGACCAGCACGCGGCTTGTCGCTCTGGGCTTTTGGGAGTCTTTTGGGGGCTTAGGGGCTCGCAGCTGTGTGTGCCAAGACAATATAAAACTCTTACATGATAATAAATTCAGCTTGAGTTTTTATTTCCACGTCCTCTTGGCCCTGACTTTACAAGACTGAGCTGTCAAATAGTGGTGTCTTGACAACATTAAGCAATGAGAAATTCTCTAAAAGGATTCCCATTGATTCCCTTGGGAAAAACGGATTCGTTTTAATTTACGATTTTGCTAGTTTTTACATTTCTTGGCATCTGTTTATTTGTATGTTTCTTTGTTTGTTTGTTTAGGCCCCGCTTCAACACAGACCATATTTCAAATCGCTCCCTATTTATTATGTATCTATATATGCTCACTACATAGTGTGTGACATAATGACACTATATGTAGTGTACTATATGACTCATAGAACTCCATTTGAGATTCAATCCTTTAGAAAATGGTAAATAAATCAAACTGTCTGAAGCACTTATTGACAGTGATGATTATCGGCTGATTGCAGTACAGTATTTTTGTTTAAGCAGCTGATGCCAACTGCTGAGCAATATATTTTCTCAGAACTGCTCACAGGTCCCCATCAAACCATCATATCACACAGCAAAACACTGATAAGTTCAAGTCTGTGTGCCCTTTTCTTGTCTTTTGTATCTCTCTCTCTCTCTTTACCTTCTCTAGATGTTCGGGTCTGATTGCCAGGGCCGGGATGTCCTCTCCTTTGACAGTGGGACTCATCATAATCTCCTCATTTATAGTGTACTGACATTCCTCCGACACCTTCCCTCGCTTCTTATCTGAGCCATGAGAAAGAGAAGAGAAGAGAAGACATGTTATATATATCATATCAATACGTTTTATGCCACACACAAAGATGAAGGTTGTTTCTGAATGGCTGCCAGGTGTCCATCCCGATATAAGTTCTTAAAATATGTCCACAATCTGCAGTTTATCTTTCTCTTTCTTTTCTAGTTTCTCTTTTTCTCTTTTCATTTATTTTAGAACAATGAAGGCCTGTCAATTGAGGAGAGTCTCCGGACACACTGATGAAGGCCAAATCTATCCATCTATTTTCTGTACCACTAATCCTACTCGGGGCGCCAACCCATGGCACAATCCACACACTATGGACAATTTGAAAATGCCAATCAGACTACAACACGTGTCTTTGGACTTGGGGAGGAAACCGGAGTACCCAGAGGAAACCCCCAAAGCACGTGGAGAACATGCAAACTCCACCACACAGGGTGGAGGTGGGAATCAAACGTGCTAACCACTAAGCCACCGTGCCCCCCCCCCCCCCCCCGTGAAAGACACATTCAGAGACCGATTCAAATCTGTATGAATGTTTACCAAAGACGCTGACGATTCATGAGTCAAGTCTCTGAGCTGGTAACAATTAGCCTTTGGGAGATGGTGGGAAATGTAACACTATCTCCTTGAGCCATCACTGAGAGATGAGGGTTGGGCCCGTTGATTGTTATTTCATTACAACTCTTATTATTTTATCATCACACCACTGTTGTATTCTGCATTCTGATTGGTCAGAAGGTGTTGATTCATTTTCTATAACAGCAGCTCTGACAGTAGCGCAGCTGCAAATCACAGGTTCATGACCTAGTTTAGGCTCTATGACTTAGTTCTGATTAAACACTTTAACTCTAGATGGTCTTCTGTAGCCACAGAAGAACTGAAGTGACCCCGTTACATACATCAATACTCATACACAGTAAAGTCACCGACACACTGACCTCCTTCTGTAACATCATCCTTTAAAAGCTGACTGTGACTGTGACGTATTTTATTATTTAATCTTTCAGTCTTTTTTTTTTTTATTCGTCCCTCTGTTAGCACTGCTGGTTGGAAAAGTACAGCAGGAACATCCCGTGTGTTCGGACAAAAGATGACCCAGAGAGAAATGAAATGGGGAGGAAAAGCACGAGGGGCAAGAGTGAAATTCTAGGTGAGTTAAGAAGAGTTTGGCATTAATTATTATATAGCAGGCCATTATTCAGTGATTCCACAAAACACAAGTAAATGAGTATATTTAGAGCTTGAAGAGTCAAGAGTATTGTTTTATTTATTTATTTTGTTTCACTGTTTATCTTCAGGTTTCATTCACTCTAACTGAATTCAAGAAAACATCCACAAATGACGAAAAATTAGGTTCAGTATGGAAATGTATTTACATATTTAGATTGCTCAGGAGCCAGTTTAGGAAATGGAGAAGTAAAAAACAGTCGGTCTGACTAAAAATGTCTAAAACCTCGCTAGCTAAGATCATGATTTGATCAGGATAGTTACACTAGACTAGATTATAAGTCTAATCAGTTTGTAATCGGATATAAGGGTGTTAAAATTTCAACGAAAGGGGCACATTGGCTTAGTGGTTAGCACATTTGCTCCTTGCACCTCCGAAGTTGGGGGTTCGAATCCCGCCTCCGCCCCGTGTATGTGGAGTTTGCGTGTTCTCCCTGTGTTTTGAGGGTTCCCTCCGGGTACTCTGGTTTCCTCCCCAGTCCAAAGACATGCGTTGTAGGCTGATGGGCATTTCCAAATTGTCCGTAGTGTGCGATTGTGCCCTCTTTTTTTTTTTTAAAGAACAGAAATGAGTGAATGGATCAGTGATTATTTTCCCACTGACGTTAGTGTGAACAGAGATCAGTGGAGTGAAGAGACGATGATGAGGCTCGGGTTTAAACACCATGAGTGACTGTTACCTCGGGTGATGTGAGACTGATGTGGATGATGCTGATAATCGACATGAGAACTGACACAAAAGCAAACGCACACACTGATACTGACACACAGCGGGAGGAGAACGCTGTCTTCTCACCTCAGCGAGGTTTCACGAAAAAACCACTGTATGACAGAATGAAGTAAAATTCGAACTATTTCTTACTGCCTCGACTGAAAACGCATCATTCATACGCCAGCGTTCCAGCACCATCAACTTTATACCACAGCGCTGCTGAATTCTGGATCCTGATTGGTCAGAAGGTGTTGATTAATTTTCTATAACAGCAGCTCTGACAGTAGCGCAGGTTTATATTAATGCGCTCGCTCTAATACGTTATCGTTTCTATGGTAACAGCTCGCTCACGGAGCGGCAGACGCTCCACGTAAACGGATTCAAAAACGCGTTTAATCGTTGATACTTCATATTTAACATTTATGGAAGGAGTCTCCAGTGTCAGTGCTTTGTAACAATCCGAGGTAAAGACTTTTTTTTTTTTTTTTTTGAGAATGTTTTATTAACTTTACGAGAGAGAAAAAGCAGGAGATGGAACGACTGTTTATAGCTGCTATAACATAAGTGTCGTGGATGTTCCACAACATTGAATGTAGATGAATGAAAAGCAGGACGTGACCACAGATTGCTGTGGTATAAGAAGAATAAAACACTTGGGGCGTGCGGTTATAGAACGGTAATCAACGTCAGGGAGGTTGCAGTAAATCTGTTGTTGATTATTTCACCATAACAGCACGACATGAGGTGTTTTATTTCTTACATACTGTATACCATGATACTGTTTTCTAATTGGCTAGTGAGTGTTTTATTTTTATTTATGTATATTTATACTGCTTTCCGCTACCAAGAACACGCTGTTAAAGTGTTTCTGACGAATGACGTTTCTTGTTTTAGTTTTTGTTTTATATATATATATATATATATATATATATATATATATATATATATATATATATATATATATATATATATATATATATATATATATATATATACAGTATATATCCTGATTTAATCAGTTCCTAGTCATGGACCTGGACTTTTAGAGCAGCTACACCTGGTTCTCATTAAGCCTCCTTTAGCTTGGGAATTGGGTTAGCGAATTTTAAACACTGATTTGTGTTTGCCACCAACTGTGCCCAGACAGTCAGTGCCTTGTGGCACACACACACACACACACACACACACACACACACACACACACACACACAAACACACACACTCCTGCCGTCGTGTCTTGGACAAGAACATCGTCCATGAAGCAAAATGTAGTGTTACTAGGTCACCAAGACACAATCACACACCCACACACACAATCATTTCACCATCTCTCTCTCTCTATATCTCTCTCTCTCTCACACACACACACTCACACACTCACACACTCACACACACATGCATACATTCGGTTTATGGAGCAAAAGTTTAATAGTTTAATGTCCATTTCGGGTTACAGAGTGATTCTACGTCGTACACATTTGCTGTAACGAAGCCATCAAGGTCACTTTTGATTGTGAGAGTATCCACTAGCCTCTTTTCTGTCAGTGCTGTTTATGCAATATGTTTCTCATACGAACGGCCGTGCAAGCTGCTCTTTTCCATATCGACGACGTAGCGACGTAGCGATGTAGGTCAGACGCATTATTCGATCCACGATCCTCGCTATAGATGTATTAAATGGGACGTGAACATTTTAATGTTTTGTTCAAAGTGACAGAACAGAATCCGAGGGTTAAGACGATGAGAGTCAATATGAGACACAAACAGAGGTCAAGATGCTCACACTCACTAGTACTAGACACAGAAATCTGTAACGTGTGAAAAAAAATGTAATTAATTAAGGAATAACAAACGACAGACCGCGATGTCATATATACGAAATTAAAGTATGCCGGGGTGGTGTGATGTGGCAAGACGTGCGGTGGAGTGCCGCTAATCCTAGCTGTATTGTTTTAGTACAACAGCACGGCCTGGAGGGTTTTATTCCTCTTAAGACCAGTTCACACTGCACTGACAGACACAGCTCGCCCCCAGGCAGTTTCAAGATCTCTGAGAAAGACATCGTAAGATAGGCGACGTGGTAAGATAAGACCGTTACTAGGTCATTCGTTATGAACAGCATTTTCACACATATATAAGTTATAAACATTTGTCGCGATTTCGCTTCTTACTTCACGAAACACGGCACACGGTTAGCGGATGATCCTGATTAAAACCAAAACCACAAGAGATCCTCACCAATGGTCAAATCATAAATCATTCTATTTATATAAACACATCGATACGTAATTGATCGTCTTCTTTCTGATTCGTCCAGAAATCAACCGTTTTACCCACAACAACGATTTAGCGCACCTGGCATGGAGTTTCTGTGGAGTTCTCAGAGACGTTTGCCTCATCGTCATGACAACGGTTCGTGCCCAGGTCAGATTACGTCAGATCTTGTTGGAAAAATCATACCGCGCTGCTCGGACATTCCACGTTCGACAAACGCAGACTGAACATGTCCAGTCGGTGAAAACAAACGCCGACCGGCGCCAACAGATGCAGGCCGGGTCAGCACACTGATCTGACAAACGTGTTGGTCAGCGTCTGTCGGTGCAGTGTGAACCGGGCTTTATACTACAGCTGTTTGCCAGCGATTCCAGTGTTTTGTTTATTTATACATGTGTAATGACAATAAAGTCGAATCTAATCTAATCTAATCTAATCTAATCTAATGAAGGACACGTCGCACATTTTAACATTTTAACATTTTACAGTTAGATTTAATGTTGTGGAACGTCTGAGAGAAAAGTTCCTGCTCTGACTAACGTTATAGCCACGATAAGCAATCATTTACCAGCCTCACCATCCTCTCTCTCTCTCTCTCTCTCTCTCTCTCTCTCTCTCTCTCTCTCTCTATCCCTTAAGAAACACAGTCTATCCTTTTAACAAGAAACTGGAAAGCATAAACTCCTCTGTCCTGAAGACTTTCCTGGGAAATTTGGACTGTTACAAAGCTCTTACAGCTGAGACTCCTGCCATAAAGGTTAGATTCCCAAAAACGTCAACACATCAACGATTATACATTTTAATGTACAATATATAGATAATATACGACCACTCCATGACCGACTGATGTTTCAGTCTAAATCCTGAAATCATGAGATGGACGAATCTGGTTGATTTCCGAGTAGCTCGCTTTACTGTAGTGAGAAACATGTTTTGCTTGTTTATATGACTTGCTGTGATTTAGTGCAGTTGTATAGTAAGGTGTAATTTCAGAATTGCATTTAAAATAATAGAAAATTCCTACCCTGTGCTGATCTCTCAGGAGGTCTGCTCTCTTTTTTAGCATCTTTAGCTGATTTCCCGACACTTGCCATGTTAATAATAGTTTTATTTAACAGTAATATTACTCTAAATGTAATATAAAGTTAGTTTTCCTTATCTTTCCTTATTTGAGCTCCACTGCATCAGTGAGACGACGTTGTTTTAAAACAAAAGCAAAACGTGACGGTTAAGGACTATTTTGATCAATATTTATGCAAACTAATTGTTTCTTCGAGTTTAACTTCAATATTTAAAAATAATAATAATAATAATTTAAACGCACTAGGAGCAAAAACGAAACTTTGTGTTGTTCATGTCGTTGTTGTTGGGGTTGAAGCGGTTTCCAATCACCAAAGCGCTCACTGTTACTCATCTAGTGCACTATGTAGGTAGTAGAACAGCATTAAAACGCGCCCTACCTAGTGCACTGATGTAGGAAGTAAGGAGCCGATTGGAATTCGGTTCAGCAGCGTTGCAGCGCTTCTCGCGTGCTGCTGTTGCCGTGGCAACGGCCGCAGAAGCACGATCACTTCCGGGATTGCGGCTTATGTATGCAAACACGTTTTTAAATCGGTATAAAATCGTGCAAACATACATATATATATATATATATTAAGGTCAAGGACCACAGCATAAAGCGCTTTTTACATTCTTTTGTCAACAGAAGCAGCAGCACCAACAAAAACAAACAAACAAACAAATAAATAAATAGATAGATAGTTAGATAAATAAATAAATACATAAATGACCAATAAAAGGTGTAGCCTGCAATACCTACATCGTTTTTTTTTGTTTTGTTACCATTGTATGTTTGTTTATTTATTTATTTATTTATTTATTTATTTATTTATTTAAGATAATATGACAATATGCACTCATTCATTTTGACAAATTCATTTTACTCACATTGAGATAAAAGTATAAAGTATAAGATAGATAGCTACATAAGCATTAAAAACAGTAAAAAAAAATAAATAAAATAAATAAATAAAAAAATAAAAAAATAAAAAGCCAAAAGGGTTTTATATCAAGGTGTAAAAATAAGTCCTAAAACTGTACAAAAAGTGTATAGTGTGCCTGTCCTGTCTGTCCAGTATCATTTAGGAAAGTTCATAAAGACACAGCAGGAAAAACGTCATGTTCCACAGCAGGAACACGCGCACACACACACACACACACACACACACACACACACACACACACACACACACACACACACACACACACACACACACACTGCCACATACTGTGAAAGTGCTGTGCTCTCTGACTGTATGCTGAGTGATTCGGTCCAAAATTGTGCCTCTGCTTCTTCAGATGTTTTGTTGCCTACTCGAGCATTTATCCCGCTGTGTACACTGCATTATTAACTCATTATTACCTGATGCTGGACTGATGAAGTTCTAGGCAGGTGTGACAAAGTCAGGGATTTTGTAGGTTTATTTTTGTATGATTAAATGTGTTAAAATAAATATTTCATAAACCGGTTAACGTCAGCAAAACTTGCATGTAAAGATTGTTTTAATTATTATTCATGTTCGATGCTCAATGGTTCCGGTCAGGAGTTCCTGCTAATTGTTGTAGGTGGGACTTTAATTAGTGGCACACCGTAGGACGATGCATCGCTTTGTGCAGACGAGGAAGCGGAGGTAGTTTTGCTCTCTTATACTTATCTCGCCTTTATTGTCTCTTTGTAACTTAATCACTGTGCTTTTGATGTGAGAACTTTGTTAAGGCCTTCATCATAATGTGCATCAGTGTGATTAGTGAATTTTCTTTGAAAGTGGCGCTTTTGACCGGATGAGAGAGTAGCCCTTCACGATGTGTGTACACTAATCTTGCCTCATGCTACTTTCGTTAAAAGGACAAATCCAACGTTTCAATCATCCAGTCCGTGGTGTGGTCGTGCTTCTATGACGTCCAGCTTGAACTCCGCTACATAGGCATATAGTCGGGTGTAAGATTAAACAATTATACCAAACAGGTGCTAATGATCATCAATTCAATATGTAGGTTTTAACACAATCATTAACTGAAACAGAAACAGCTGTGTAGGAGGAATAAAGCTGGGTGAGGAACGGCCAAACTCCGCTAACAAGGTGAGGTTGCTGAAGACAGTTTACTGTCAAAAGTCATACATCATGCCAAGACTGAGCACAGCAACAAGACAGAAGGTATTTATACTGCATCAGCAAGGTCTCTCCCAGGCAGAAATTTCAAGGCAGACAGGGGTTTCCAGATGTGCTGTCCAAGCTCTTTTGAAGAAGCACAAAGAAACGGGCGACATTGGGGACCGTAGACGCAGCGTTCGGCCACGGAAACTTACTGCAGCAGATGAAAGACACATCTTCACAATTGGAAGATGTCCAGCAGTGCCATCAGCTCAGACCTGGCAGAAACCAGTGGGACCCTGGTACACCCATCTACTGGCTGGTGAAGTCTGGTCAGAAGTGGCCTTCATGGTAGACTTGAGGTCAAAAAGCCACACCTCTGACGTGGAAACAAGGCCAAGCGACTCAACTATGTATGAAAAGACAGGAACTGAGGTGCAGAAAAATGGCAGCAGATGCTCTGGACTGATGAGTCAAAATTTGACATGTTTGGCTCTAGCAGAAGGCAGTTTGTCTGGAAAGCGGTACACGAATGAGCGTCTGCAGGCAACAGTGAAGCATGGTGGAGGTTCCTTGCCAGTTTGGGGCTGAATTTCTGCAGTTGGAGTTGGGGATTTGGTCAGAATTAATGGTCTTCTCAATACTGAGAAGTACAGGCAGATACTTATCCATCATGCAACACCATCAGGGAGGCATCTGATTTATTCTGCAGCATGACAACGACCCTAAAACATACGGTGAAAGTCATTAAGAACTATCTTCAGCGTAAAGAAGAACAAGGAGTCCTGGAAGTGATGGTATGGCCCCCACAGAGCCCTGATCTCAACATCATCGAGGCTGTCTGGGATTACATGAAGAGAGAGAAGCAACTGAGGCTTCCTAAATCCACAGAAGAACCGTGGTTAGTTATCCGAGATGTTTGGGCTGACCTACCTGCCGAGTTCCTTCAGAAACTGTATGCAAGTGTACCGAGAAGAATTGATGCTGGTGGTCACACCAAATTTTGCTTTGATGTAGATTTTTCTTCTGTTCACTCACTTTGCATTTTATTAATTGATAAATATAAACTATTAACATGTCTATTTTTGAAAGCATTCTTACTTTACAACATTTTTTCACACACCTGCCTAAAACTTTTGCACAGTACTGTATTTATTTATTTAAGACATTGAGGCAAGGAGTCAACAGACAATATCATTCATTTTGACATTAATTTTACTCACACTGAGATAAAAGTATAAAGTATAAGATAACTAGCTACATAAGCATAACAGTAAAAAAAAAAAAAACATATATATATATATATATAGCTTTTTATATCAAGGTATAAAAATAAGACCTAAAACTGCACAAAAAAAGTGTACAGTGTGCCTGTCCTGTGTGTCCAGTATAATTTAGGAAAGTTCATAAAGAGATGAACAGACACACCAGGAAAAACGTCATGTTCTACAGCAGGAACACGCGCACACACACACACACACACACACACACACACACACACACACACACGCACACACAGCCACATAATATTGCTGTGCGCTCTGACTGTATGCTGAGTGATTCGGTCCAAAATTGTGCCTCTGCTTCTTCAGATGTTTTGTTGCCTACTCGAGCATTTATCCCGCTGTGTACACTGCATTATTAACTCATTATTACCTGATGCTGGACTGATGTATTTTGTCTGTGCTGTTGCACTGGTAGCGACGTGGCCACCGGAGAGACAAGGCAGGCAAATGCTCTTGGCATCGAGTCCATGAACACATCCCTGCTGAAAAAACCCCAAAACAAAACCCAAAACAATAGAAACCCTCATAGAATTTGTAATGGTTTTAATGGAAATTGACTTGGATTTAACAGAAAATGTAATGGTCCCTGTGGGTCTCTACTGGTAATGTGTTGCCTTCTATTGGTGGCATGTTATGTCTAGTGGAAACCATTAAAATTTCTGTGATGGTTTCTATTGTTTTTTTTTTTTGTTTTTGTTTTTGTTTTTTTTTTCAGCAGGGTTGAAACCTCAAAGTGCAGAATTTCCCCAAAACCTCTGATGTACAACGATATACCAGGAATCACCATAAAGGGCCCCATATTACTAACATGTGGAACTAGTGCAAGTTTCATTTGAGTTGCTGCGAGAACTGGAAGCCAGGAAAGAAAAAAAGAAAACAAGAAGAATGGTTAAAGATGATGGCTGTAGGATGTACTGTAATGTCACACTAGCCCAATATAATTTGGTAATCACACAGAGCTAGCTGGGAGATGGTGCTCGGTTTGGAGCATGCAATGTTATATAGCTAGTTTGAAAGCTATTAAAATGCTTCTGTGGACTGAGGCATCTGGGTAACATACTGGCAATGTGTGTGTGTGTGTGTGTGTGTGTGTGTGTGTGTAGGCAGTGTATAGAAAATTGTTTATCTGCAATGGTCAGCTCAGATGTCTATATAGGTAATAATAATAATAATAATAATAATAATAATAATAATAATAATAATAATAATAATAATAATGTCAGTAACATGTCAGAATTAGACCAGTTCTCCTCTACCTGCATGTTTAGTCAGGTTTTGTTTGATTGCAGTCATCATGTTTCCTGCTGTAGCTGTATGGCGTGAAATTTCAGAAGTTGTTTATGTTCATGATGCGGCTGCGCGCAAACGCAAACTTTTGTAGCTGTTGCTCCAGCATACAGGCTGCCTCAGTATAAAAAGCAGGCTGGAGAGGCGCACTTAGCCATCTCCAACTGAGAGAGAGAGAGAGAGAGAGAGAGAGGTTTAGTGTATTAGAGATCTGAGTCGATCACTTCAGCTCCACTGCTCAGTTCCACTGATGTCCCCAGCACCGAATGACACGAACACAGCGGAGATCCAGAGCGCCCCGGTGCCGCGCATGCAGACCGGACACGCGCCCGACTTCCTCCCGAGCTCCTCCAACGCCTTCCTGACCGGCCTGGGGCTCGGGGGGCTCGGGGTAGCGGCCACCATCTCCAAAGCCGGACTGGGAATGCAGAGACTGGCCGCGGCGCAGCTCATTAAGCGGCGGGAGAAGAAGACGAGGGCGGCGGAGGAGAGGAACCAGACGGCGGCGGTGCTGCGCGCTCGAGAGGCTCTGAGCTCCGGGCCGAAGCCGCAGAACTGCAGGAGGCTGGTGGTGCTCGGAGCGCCGCGCGTCGGGAAGACGGCCATCCTGCGGCGCTTCCTGCGGGACGGTTTCGACGAGCAGTACGAGCCCACACGAGAGGACTTCCACCGCAAAGTGTACAACATCCGCGGGGAGACTTACCAGATAGACATCCTGGACGCAGCCGGGGAGAGAGACTTCCCCGCCAAGCGCAGACTCTCCATCCTCACCGGTGCGCACACACACACACACACACACACACACACACACACAACTCATACACACAACTCATACACACAACTCATACACACAACTCTCTCACACACACACACACACACACACACACACACAACTCATACACACAACTCTTAACACAACTCACACACACAACTCTACATACACAACTCACACACAACTCATACACACACAACTCATACACAACTCTCACACACACACACACACACACACAACTCATACACACAACTCTTAACACAACTCATACACACAACTCACACACACAACTCTACATACACAACTCACACACAACTCATACACACACAACTCATAAACACAACTCATACACACACACACACACACACACACACACAACTCTACACACACACACAGCTCTACACACACAACTCATACACAACTCTTAACACAACTCATACACACAACTCTACACACACAACTCATACACACACAACTCTACACACACAACTCTTAACACAACTCATACACACAACTCACACACACAACTCATAAACACACACACAACTCTATACACACACACAACTCACACACACAACTCTACACACACAACTCTACACACAGCTCATACACAACTCACACACACAACTCATACACACAACTCTACACACACAGCTCGTACACACACACACAACTCATGCACACAGCTCGTACACACACACAACTCTACGCACACACAACTCTACACACACACACACATAACTCTACGCACACACAACTCTACACACACACAGACAGTACAGTATAATATAACAGTGTTTAAGAAGACGTTTTGTAACATTTTCCACAAAGAAGTAAAATTAGAGTTCTAAAGTTATGGAAATTCTTACCACTCTTTTTTTTTTTCTTTCTTTTTTTTTTCTTTGCTTCCGTTTCTGTTCCCAAACTTTATCTACTGCACCAGAATTGTCTCTAAACTAATGATTTTTGTGGAAAATGTTTGCAAAAATATATAGACATAAGATATAAGATGCCGGTATATTAGTCTACACTAATTCAAATATAAAAATGATAAAAATGTTTAGCATTTACTTTCATTTATATTAAAGACGTTTGGTAACATTTAAATATATATATATATATTTTAAAGTACATTTAAATAGTTATAACTTTTGTTTTTCATTCCCCAAAAAACTTCACCACAATTGACTCTAAAACTTGTCATTTATATGGTGAATATTTTTTTGCACAAGATATAAAAATCACTGTATCCTAACCCACACTAATGAAAACGATGTTTAGCATTTAAGTTAAAGACATATGATAACATTAAATTTTTATTTTTTTTTAATGTAATTATCTTTTTTTAAAATAAGGTTTGATGGAAATTCTTACCAATTGTTCTGATTCTGTTGCCAAAGAAACAGAATGTGATCAAACCTTAATACATTACTGTGTAAAAGTAAGACTACAAGCTTGGCTCCAAAACTGGTAATGTTATATTAAAGAGGCCGAAACCTGGAAACTTTTCCGCATGCACGAGCCCTTAAAGTTCAGCTTCAGTTACGTTTACGATGTAGAACCATCCAGTGCATCTTAATCATGTTTGATATGAAGGTATTTCCTGAAAGACAGTTTTTAAACCTCTTAACATTAATCATTTAACTGATTTAACTGGTTGTGTTTAGTGGTGGCTGAAATGTTACACAAAAAAAACAAAAAAAAACAAAGAAAACATAGCAAACAGACAGTTTTATATCTCTGAGCAGGTGTGCGTTCTCGTTTTGTAAAACAAAAATCCAAAAAAAATTGGGTCGATCCCATGCCTTAATGCTTTTCGTTTACTGCAACCTGAGAAAAAAAAAAAGCTTTCTCAGCCACACCTGAGCTCCAAGAACATTTGTCCATTTCTTGAAGACTCTCAGGTCTTCAGTGTCAGATGACTACCACATGCTGAGCGAGCGTTTTAAACGATGCGTCTTTTAAAGGTCATAAATAAAAGTGCTGTGTTCATCATATAAGAGTCAGGTCCTGAAAATCCAGTTCAGTGAGTGTTGTTGATCTTTTCATAGATCTTTATCAGTATACTTTATGAGTAATCTTCTCAGAATGAAGTTATAATCAGAGTCTGATGCGTCCAGTAACACCACCTTTCAGGGAATCAATGGATTGTTAGTTTAAAGCATATATATATCACAGATATCACAATATTTTTTTGGTAAATTTGAACAACTAAACTCTTGTGTACCTGTCATGGATATAGTGTATCTTTAAATTTTGTAAGTGGCATTCAGAAAGCCAAGAGTCTTCATTTGGGACAGACTTGAACGAGTCTACCAAGAATTAATCTGCTATGGTTAATTAATAACATTCTTATTACAATATTACGATTCAGGATTGTAACTGTTGTGCTGATCAGCTGCACTGAACGCTTCCGCACAGTATATACTGTTTCTGATCCATTCTGTTGTACTGATCAGGTTTCCTTTACCATTAGCCTCACTGACAGCGTTCCTCTCTGTTCTTCTCTCATTGCAGGCGATATCTTCCTGCTGGTGTTCAGCATGGACGATCGCAGCTCGTTTGATGAAGTGTGCGCTCTGCGCTCCGAGATCTCGTCAGCCAAGGCAGCGCTGTCGCGCTCGAAGACGCGTGTGAGCAGCGTGCCCGTGGTGGTGTGCGCAAACAAGGCGGACCTGCCGGTCGAGCAGCACGCGGTGTCGCGCGCGGAGGCCCTGCGCACGCTCGCAGACGGCTGCGCGCTCTACGAGACGTCTGCCAAAGACAGCAAAAACCTGGAGGAGGTGTTTGCGGCGCTGGCGGAGCGAGGCGGGCTCCCACTCGAGACCGGGCCGTCCCGCCACCGCAAGCTCTCGATACGCTCGTATCACGCCATCCTGCGTGCGGCACGTCAGCGCGGCGGCGACGCGCCGTGCGGCGCGGTACACCCACTCGCACGCAGACCCAGCTTCAAGACAGACTTGCAGCTCGCACTCGCCTCGCGTGAGGAACAAACACAGGGCATGAAGCTGAGCAAAGCAGTGACACATCCAGCCTGCCCCATCCAGTGACCGCGCCTTTATTTCAAAACCCGCATGAATTTCCACGACAGCTTTACACACTAACACGGACAAGTTTTGTTCTCATGAACAGTTCGGTCTAACGTAGCGTCCTCGGAATCATAACCACTCCGTCATCTTCCATTCATTTTCATTTCCATGTAAACGTTGTGAGTTTTCAGTATGTGGCTGTATATATGTAGATATAAATATCTAGACAAGTCTGTATATTAGACATGATAAACCATATGATCAAATATAACACATTTGTAATAAAAAACAGTTTGATACCAGTCTCTGTTATCTCCATTCCTCTTTTATGGATGTGTGTGTGTGTGTGTGTGTGTGTGTGTGTGTGTGTGTGTGTGTGTGTGTGTGTGTGTATTTGTGTTGTTTGTGACTCCACAGGTCTCTGACTCCTGTTTGAAATTGCTTAATTAATAAACAGAGCATTTCAGATGAGATGCACAGAGAGAACAAAATAAAATCAGACAGATAGAGAGAGAGAGAGAGAGAGAGAGAGAGAGAGAGAGATCGTGACTGTTATTTACTACAGAGGGGAGTGTAAGTGACCTTCGAGATATAATAAATACCATCCGTGAGTGATTCTGCAAAAACACACACACTCATATCACACTGAATAAAGCACAGAGGAGACGTGTGAAACTCTATACTGTGTGTGTGTGTGTGTGTGTGTGTGTGTGTGTGTGTGTGTGTGTGTGTGTGTGTGTGTGTGTGTGTGTCAGAGCATGCTGATGTCTTCAGATGGCACCGGTTAAAAAGAATGTTGTTTAAAAACCTTTATGTCCTACATGTTCACCAGCACAGGTTTCTATCCAGGTGAGGCGTCGCACTAGGAGTTGCACAACTGCTCATTTTTACTAGTCGACCTGTAACTGTCAAATGTGGTCATCTTTTTCATACAACCCCAATTCCAAAAAAAAGTTGGGACGCCATGTAAAATATAAATAAAAACAGAATGCAATGATTTGCAAATCTCATAAACCCCATATTTTATTCAAGATAGAACATAGAAAACATATCGAATGTTTAAACAGCTGGAGGAACATTTTGCAACTAATTAGGTAAATTGGCAACAGGTCAGTAACATGACTGGGTATAAAAAGAGTATCTTAGAGAGGCGGAGTCTCTCAGAAGTAAAGATGGGCAGAGGTTCACCAATCTGCGAAAAACTGCGTCTACAAATTTCAGAACAATTTCAGAATAATGTTCCTCAACGTGAAATTGTGAAGACTTTGAATATCTCATCATCTACAGTACATAATATCATCAAAATATTACGAGAATCCGGAGAAATCTCTGTGTGCAAGGGACAAGGGTGAAAATCAATATTGCATGCCCGTGATCTTCGGGCCTTCAGGTGGCACTGCATTAAAAACAGGCCCGATTCTGTAATGGAAATCACTGCATGGGCTCAAACACCTCCAGAACTCATTGTCTGTGAACACAGTTCGCCGTGCCATCCACAAATGCTGGTTATAGCTCTATCATGCAAAGAAGAAGCCATGTGTGAACATGTGTGTATGAGTGTGTGTGTGATCGTGCCCTGAGATGGGTCGTCCAGGGTGTCCCCCGATAGGCTCCAGGCTCCCCGTGACCCAGTGTAGGATAAGCGGTACAGAAAATGGATGGATGGAGGAATAGAAATCAGTGATTCTGAAGCCGAGAGCGCAGCGCGGTGTGTAAACCCCTACAGCAGCATCTGAAATATTTTAACTCCATGTTCAACTCCAGCCTCAGTAGTGTCTGAAAAACAAGTCTAAATCAGGCTCTAAATTAGGTGAGTGGGATGGGATGGTGATGCGCGACCCGTGGCTCTGAAAGCGCTCTTTCTAAAAGCCCGGGTCACAACACTACAGTACACGGGTTTTGTTTAAATTTGTATTAATATTTAAAGGAATTCCTTCGGGAGAGGTTGGCACACACCAATCTACTTCATGCACAGCGATAACCATATAACCAAAATGTTAATCCATAAAAGCAAAAGCAAAAAAAAAAAAAGAAGCACTTTTATAATAGCGTAGACTTGATTGTAGCATCAGCTTCATCGAGTCTGAAATATTTCAGACTAGTAATTTAAGTGCATTTAGCTGCTTCCTTTACTGTCTGTCTCACTGTTTCATCCGAACGCACGACTTGATGATTCCCACAGCGGAGACTGGCGAATGTGTTAGCAGACTAGAAGGATGTGACAAAGGACTATGTCCTGATAAGTTCAGTTCATTTCATTTTGATTACTTGTAGCAACTGTCCTTGAGTGGGTTTTTAATCTCACCAAAATCCACGGGCATCCACGTTCAAACAGAGCTGAATGGAGCGTAAAAGTCACAACGAGTCACGGGAGTCGTGTATAACAGTTAGAACAAACAGTGCTCTCTGTGCTTCTTCATGTACTCACACACTGTATGAGTGACAGCTTACAGACACACCGACTGACATCACGTGTCTCAGAGGACGCACGTGTTAACCATCCAGACTGATAGGTATGTATCATGCGATGGAGGAGATCTAACGCGAAGCTGTGAAAGGCTGAGTGCGCTCGACACGAGATTCAAGCTCAGTAGCTTTGTGTAAGGAGCAGTGTGAACGTTACGTGACCTTACACTTCTAGCGATCCCTACAGAAGCGCACCTGATCCCCGAATCACGCTTTCTCATGAAAATACATGTATATCGTCTGACTCACTGTTTTGTTCAGAGTTAAGATATAAGAGAGAAGTGTGGAGGAAGGATTGGTTGGGGGAGATGAGTGTGATTTAGTGATCTGCAAATATCACGCCATCACACCGTCATCCCACACTGCTGTAGACGAGAGGAAGGACGACTCACAGCATCGAGACATCTGCAGAAGGTCCAACGCAGTCGTATTATGAGTGGGTTCTTATTTAGGAGATGACACAGTTACGGCTTTCACCATATATACAGCATCATATATCAATCAAAAAATAAACACTGAGGAAGATCCTGCGTGACGTAGTGGTGTGATGAAGCGGAGTTCCTGTTACCACCCCATCCTACTTAAAAAAAATTCATTAAAGAATGACATGTCATACTTTATATATAGCACTGTGCAAAAGTTTTAGGCACATGCAAAGAAATGCCATAGAGCAAAGATGCCTTCAAAATAATGAAATGAAATGTTTCTACATTTTTTTAAAAAAATACAGTAAAGAGCAGTAAACAGTAGTAAATGAAACAAAGTCAATATTTGGTGTGACAAAAAAATAAAAATAAAAACAGTAGTCTCCGGTACAATTAGTGCAGTTTTATAAGGAAATGAGCTGGTAAGTTTTATTGAGCATCAGTTCTTCTGGACACTTTGACTTTCGCACTCGCTTCTTATTGTTGCAGCGAAACCCAGCAGCCTTCATTGTGTTTACTGTCTGAAAAGTGTCTCTTACGTAATACGCTGCTTTCTTTAATGACATACAAACATTTTTTTTTTTTCTGTAACATTTAATTTTGTGCTAGAAAACTAATATTTGGGAATCTAAAATGTTTTTTGTACCGACTTGATCATGTAGACGTCATCAAATAAAAATAAAAATCTATATCAAAGCTGTACTAAAAAAAAAATAGGGTGCCTAAGACTTTTGTATACTATGTACTGTATATTGTGTATAATGATGAATGAAACTGCTTGTTTGAACATAAAATTAATTAAATCTCAGTAAATTAATTTAAAAAAAAATTAAGTTGGACCACCATAAGAAAATTTAGTTTGACAAATGTAATAGAGTTAATTAAACATAATTAATATACTGTTGTATGTTATGTTATGTATATTATGTATACAACATAATATACATAAGTAAATTAATTTGACCTAAACCAAACTAACAACTAAATTGTGTTGACCCAACTAAACTGATTTATTTTGAATGAACTAAATTAAATTGTGTGTAAAAACCTTCTTTAATTCAATTAAGTAAGAGTAATGAATTTACGTTCTGAGTGTGTGCAGTATATAAATACATAAAGAACGGATCGGCGTTATATTTCGTATTTTGTACTCAGTTCATTTTCTTTAGTTACATCTCCACTGTGTGTGTATTTATTGCCTGTTTTGCTTTGTGCTTCTATAGTTCAGTGTTTTTATTGCATTGGTGTTGAGTTTCGGTCTATTCTGATGTCTTGTCCAAACTTTATCTTTATTTTTACAGTAATTAAAATTCTCATTCACAGGATTTCTGTGTCACTTTATCAGAAAATCTCTTGATTGTCGCCTTCATTAAAGAAAACTCGGATTCGTCTCTTTGCATTGTGAATGTACCAAGCCACTAATGTTTCCTCTTGTGTGTGTGTGTGTGTGTGTGTGTGTGTGTGTGTGTGTTTTATTCACACTATAGTTTAATCCACTCAGCTTTACCTCACGTGTATCAGTCTGAGAAGCAGCGTGAATTCAGAGCTTTCATGCTACAAAGACGGTTTTTATCTTACAGTTTCTGCACGGAAGAATCACCGCTGTGTGAAAGGAGGCTGGAGTTGAATAACTTTTATGATTGAACATCCTGAGTCATTCTTCACAGCAGCCTTCAGGTAATTAACAAGGACATCCGCCATCGAGGTCAAAACCCGAGTGTTCAGAATCAGCCCTTTATTTTACAGACCGTATTATTTTTTTTAGACGAACACAAACCCTCTTGGAGTTTATATTGTTGTGAAAAGACACACACACAAACACAAACACAAAAAAACCTTCTGTTTCGTTAAGCCCTGACACTCAGCTTTGAGATACAGATCAGAAGGTTGAGAGTCCAAAGCTTCACCTGAAGCTCAGGTGTTTCCTGCCTCCTAAAAAAAATTGGAAGGAAAACAAAAAAAAAAAGCATCGGGCAAATTTAGTGGATAATATTTTATTTAAAATGTACACTATATTACTGGAAACACCCAGAGATTCACTACACTACTTTACTTTACTACAATTATATACTGTAAAGTAAATTACTGGAAAAATTACAGTAAATATTTAGATTATAGTAAAATAAAAATTATTGTATTTGTATTATATGTATTTATGCATCTATCTGTCTATTGTAATGTTGCATGATATAATTGGTAATTTAATAATAATATAATTAAATAAATATTTTAAAAAAAAAAGCTTTCATTGTGGTGAAATAAAGAAATAAATCATTCATTTGATTTAAATAATTAACAATATGAATATTAAATAACAATAAACAGTATATTTAGTCTTTTTTCTTGTCGAATTAATAATATTTATTTGTTGATTTGTCTCGTCTACAATGCAATTGCAACTGTTACAATTAATCACCGGACACATTCTCTCCTTTTATTATTATTATTATTATTATTATTATTATTATTATTATTATTATTATTATTCTGTCATATGCTAAGAGATGAAAGTCTTCAGTAATTATGAGATAATAATACCACAATAAGAGTAGTAGTACATATATAGCATATTCAAACTATAGAACAATACAACAGTGGTTAAGTAGAGATAAAAGCAAAGAAAGAAAAAGGAAATTACAAATAGCAATAACAAATAAATGCGGAGTAATAAAGCAGGACTGAATATTATACGACTATAACTGCATATGAGATAAGGCAGGATTACAGTGTGTATAGTAAGAGCTGTGTTTGTCATTGGTTGGGTGGAAAAACAATACAGAAAAGAAGATGAAGATGAAAAGCATTAAACAGCTCTGGCGCAGCGACACTGTCTCCCAGTGGGCGGAGCTGAGAGGGCGGGACAGGGAGCAGGTGAGCAGGTGAAGATCTGGTAGTCTGTGTCGTTGAGTATGGAAGGAGAAGACTAGCTGAGTCATCAGGGGCTAGACCATGTATGCACTTAAATACCAGAAGTAGTATGCTGTACTGTATTACGAAACCCAACATGGCACCAGCTTTTGAAGTGCGGGGGTGATGTGTTCCCACGGCCTGGTGTGGGTGAGAACCCTAGCAGCTGAGTCCTGCACACACTGCAACCTGTTCAGTCTCTGTGCTGAGAGTCCACAAACAACAACACAGCAATAATCAACACCTCGATGCGACAAATGCATGAACAAGCATCTCTTCAGCAGACAGGGAAAGGGTGGGACGTAGTCTGGCAATGTTTTTCGGGTGGAAGAAAGCTGATTTAGTAGTGATTTTGATATAAGATTCAAATCACAGTGTGGATTCTAACAGGACACCGATATTTCTAACCTGAGCTGAAGTGGATGTAATAAAGCCAGGGATAGTTAGTGACTGGTGCTTTATTTTCTGTGAGGTGGCTGCGGATGCAATCGTTATGACCACAGGTGTGTTGCTGTTGAACCTCAGAAAGGTTCCTGAGGTCAGTCAGGAGGTCAGTTACCCAGTGCAGGTGGAGGAAGTGTGTGTGTGTGTGTGTGTGTGTGTGTGTGTGTGTGTGTGTGTGTGTGTGTGTGTGTGTGTGTGTGTGTGATGGGTCAGTTTGTACTATATGTAAATCTGTGTATTGTGAGCATAACAATGAAATTGCAGACAGTGCCACCTGGAGAATATACAGTATATCATAAACAACAGTGGGCCAAGAACTGAGCCTTGGGGAACACCATGAGAGAGGAGTGAGAGGTCAGACCTACATCCATCAATTAAAATAAATAGTTCTGGTCAGTGAGATAAGATCAGACTGAGGAAATCACATCACCAATAAGGCCAACCATTTTCATGATATGATATTATGGAATATTGTCTCAAAGGAAGAAAAAGATCCAAAAGAACATATGTATAGTTCAGCAATCCATGGTCAGCTGCAACCAACAGGCCATTTGTGATGCTGGCAAGGGCTATGATTTGATCTAAAACTCTTCAAACATGTGTGTGCATGTGTGTGTGTGTGTGTGTGTGTGTGTGTGTGTGTGTGTGTGTGTGTGTGTGTGTGTGTGTGTGTGTGTGTGTTTGAGTTTTGACACTACAAGGTCATGTCACCACGTGTCCTCGTGTTACTACGGTGATGCTGTTGGCATAGAAATGGATCTTTGGCAATGTGCTTCTACGGCAGACAACAGCTGCATCGCTGGCCTTCACACACACACACACACACACACACACACACACACACACACACACACACACACACACACACACACACTGTCTGAAGTCACATCCAGTACTCCAGACACACTCAGCACACGTAAGACACGATGCACACCACAGATACACAACGGACAAAAAATATTAACAATATTAATAATTTTCGATAACAGCAGCTCTGACATCAGTCCAGCTGCAAAACTTCAGATTGGTAACACTGGTGACCCTGCTTCATATTTTACTATAACATCACACACTCTGTGTTTATGTTGATGATGTAGTTTTGCGTGTGAGTGTGTGTCTTATCTCTGTGTCATATCAGACTCGCGACTTGCACCTGCCCATCTAATTACACCTTTTGTACAGGTGTGTGTGTGTGTGTGTGTGTGTGTGTGTGTGTGTGTGTGTGTGTGTGTGTGTGTGTGTGTGTGTGTGTGTGTGTGTGTGTCTTATGTCACACTCGAAAACCTTAACCTTAATCTCAGTTATTTTTATTACACATGTCCCTGTACATTCAGTATGATGTAATAACCGACAATAAATAATCAATAAACACTTTTTTCTACTTGTTTGCTTCATGAATCTCTCCATCATTACATTACTTGTAATAAAGCATGAAAAAAACATTAAACAAACAGAAACACTTCAAAAAATGGTGGTTAGAAATGACCTTGCAAACAAATTTAACAAAGACATCAGGCCGAAATGTCTGACGGCTAAAGCAACAGCTGGTTGTCGTTGTTGTTGTCGATGTTGTTGTTGTTGTTTTTGTGTGAACAGAGGGATGGGCGGTGAACAGCTGATGTTGAGGAGAGATAGAGAACAGGTGGAAAAGAAGAGGAACAGAGAGAGAAGAGAGACCTCTCACGCAAGGTCTAGTGCTACAGACAGACAGACGGACAGAGAGGAGAGAGAGAGAGAGAGCGAGAGAGAGAGAGAGAGAGAGAGAGAGAGAGAGAGAGAGAGATGAGAGAAACACTAGGGGGAGCCAAAATTTCACAAGTTAACACCTGAATACAATGTGTTAATAAAGTTTTAATAAAATGAAAAAAACAACAACTATTTAACAAACATGAAAATGAACGAAGGCTTTCATCAGAATGAACGATTCATCTAAAACACTGATTCATCAGAATGAACGATTCATCTAAAACACTGATTCATCAGAATGAACGATTCATCTAAAACACTGATTCTTCTAAAAACAGTGAAATTCCTCTAAATCGCCGGTTCATTTGAATCAGTGATTCATCTAAAACAAAGATTCATCTAAATGACTGATTCATCTAAAACAGTGATTCGCCTTAATCATCATCTAAATCACTGATTCAGTTCACTAAATCACCTAAAATGATCATTCACCTAAAACACAGACTTCACTACAACTCTGGTTTATTTAATTCACTGAATCACATGTTTACACTTTGAGTCAGTTTTTTTGGGTCACTTCCATAAAGTGCCCTTGATGGTGACTTTCTTTACACAAACAGGAAGTTTACAACACGACCTTGTTTACTTCCGTCCTATACACCCAAAGCCATCTTCCTCATGACTGTCCTTGAACAGAGTCTCACCAACACATGATGTACACTCACGGGCCTCTAGATTTCCCATAATGCCCTTCATCATCAGCACCACTTGATATATCATTTAAAATGTACGTGCTTGTTTTGAATCCGCTGTCCTTTTTCTCTGATTGTCGGTTTAATAGGTTACTCGGTTATTCTGTAATGATAGTCCGCGAGCACGTCACTGCCGCCTCCTCAGTAGGAATCTACAATAACAGACCAGTATAAATGAGGTATAATTATGATAATTGGAGAGGTCATATTTCCAGAAATATACCGTATCCACGTCTCTGTTCGTCCAGTGTGCTGCGTTTTATCAAAGGAACAATACGGACTTTTAATAAAGCAGTGTTTCCGAGCAAGAAGAGGTATTCAGATGAACACCATCCTGTGATCTGTGAATTTAATTCATCAATTTGTTCCTTTATTTACAACAAAAGTCTGAATTCATGTTCATTAAGCTTCAGATCACGTGATAAAGAACAGAACGGCGTCCTGTTACTAATCCTGTGATTAAAAGTGTGCTCACGAGGGGTGAGTCTTTTCCACTGTGGCGTCTCATACACAGAAAGCTTCGATTTTCAGCAGACTGTCAGACATCTTATGTTACAAAGGCTTTGTTTCACCACTGTGTAGGGTCAGATTAGAGGGGCACAGGGGCACACGTGAGGTATTTAAATTCTATGTTTTTGTTTCCTCGCATCTTATTTATCCAAAGATTTATCCAATCACTGCTTCATAACCAACCAGATATCCGATGTTTAAAAAGAGGTGTTCACTTGGTGATAGTGAAATCAAAACATGAAGAAGAATAACTACACGACACACTATTTCATATTATTAACTGTTTCATCGTAATATACAGAATTACACAGTGCCTCATTACAGTAAACACAGCATGTGAGTCTGAAGGCAGGGCAGCTGGACAAGGTAATTAAAAAAAAATAACGGATATCACAAATAATCATTACTAGGTTATTGCTGAAATTCTTTTTTTTTTTTTTTGTATTGGATCTTTTTAAAAAATGTACACTCATTTACACCAATCAATTATATTAAATATGCAGAAATGTAGTCTTTGGGTGTAGAATTAAAAGGTTCACTTTTACGTTTACACTGTCAGAAGGTTCTCTCAAAGTAAGACATTTACAGAACAGTGTGTCATGCACTGGTTTAAAAAATAAATAAAATAAATAAATCCAACAATTATCATGAACATTTTGGGATTTTTTTTTTTTTTCTCTGAGATTTTGGATAAGGAAATAATTATCTTCTTGGTGCTGCTGCAATGATTCCACCGAGTGCTGCTGCTGCGAATCCTAAAACTCCAGCACGAACAGCAGTAAACGGAAACCAACTCTCTTTACTGGTGTACGTTTTGTTTCCATTAATCTGTCTTAGCTCGTCTATTTTATTCAGAAGCTCAGTGACTTCGACCTGATCCTGATCCTTCTTAAAAACACGGTACTGTCCGTTATACTCCTCCACTAGCCTCTGCAACACTGGACAGTCATTCAAATGACTTTCTATTGGTTTTGTGAGTAAATCTCCATAAGTAAACAAAACCATGGTGCAGTCTCGGGCTTCTTTACCAAAGTACTCCTGAATCCACTCAACTGCTTTTCTTTTCTCCTCTGTATATCTCTCACTCAGTTTGATCACCAGTAGGATTACAGTGTGGACCAGGAACAGAAAGCTTTAATCCTCTTTTAATTTCGTTTTTAACTTCTTCACTCAGGCCCCTCCAGCTTTTATCCAATGCCATGCAATGTGCTAAAAATGACAATAAAGCTGACTTTGACTTGAATTTGCCTTGTTGCAACTCTTTGTTTGGGTCCATGATGTCACCTCCACTGAGGTTTTGTGGAACTCACACTTTTCTAACTTGACAAGCAAGAGATTCTCAAGAAGCTTTTAAAGTATTTGGCAGACATGTTGCACATGAAGACAAAAAGATCAGGGTTTCATGAATATAGACAAATACAAAGTGATTGAGGAACTGTCTGAGCAATACGTTCATGATTGCCTGTAAGTCCATAAGTTATTACCAAATATTTATAATGTCCTGAACTGGTAATGAAAGCAGTTTTCCATTTATTCCCCTTTTTAATGCATATACAGTTGTTAGCACTACACAAGTCTAGTTTAGTGAGAATCTTGGCTCTTTGGACTTGACCAAGCACAGAAGCGACAAAAGTAAAAGGGATCTGTTTTTGACACACAGCGTTTAGTCCTGGTATTTGATACTTGCCCGAAGCCCACCTTCATTTTACTGTGTTTTAGACATTTAGGCAATCAGAATTATGTTACTCGGGTGGACATTTACATTCACAGACTCTCGTTTTGTTTACTTCTCCATGTGCTCTTTGTTTTGGATTACGTCATATCTCTGCCCCCGGTTGCTGACTGGTTCTTTGTTTACATCATGTCTCCGCCCCTGTTCTTTCATTGGTGTTCTACTTTATGTTTCGTTATTAGTTTCAGGTGTGTTGTGTTTGTCCTTGTTTTACTTCCTGTATTTAAACCGTTTCGTTTGTCCGCCTCAGGGCGGAGTATTGAATTGAACTGTATTGTATTGTGTTGTATGGAAATGAATGAATGTTTCTTTGCTTTTGCCCTTACCTCGTGTTTCATGGACTATGGATTATTGCCTCGCATCTTTGTGGAGTAATGCCTAGCTATACTGAGGATTATCGCATCACTCTTTGTGATTATTGCCCTGCTACTTTGTGGATTACTGCCTCGCTATTTTTGTGGATTATTGCTTTGCCCATTTGTGTGGATTATTGTTTGTTTTTTTGTCCCTGCTTTTTGTTCCTTTACTTTTGCATATGTTCCTAATAAAGTGACGTTTCCCCAGCACTTGCATCCAGCCCTTCCCTTGTGTAACATAACACTTTACCTCGGACTGATACAAAGCACCGACACTGGAGACTCCTTCCATAAATGTTGATTGACCTTCGTTATGTTTTGGCCAACAGTGTATTCATTTTCTGATTAATAATCCTAAAGTTGCTAGTCCTGCAGTTGCGGTTATTCCTGCAGCCGCAGCGACGCCTAAAGCAAACATTTCACCAACCCTGACCTTTCCCTGAGCATTCTCATACATCTCATTAGTGTAATAATGCCTGTCATTCATCATAACCATGTTATCTATCTTCTGCATCAGGTTTTGTAACTGGGAAGGACTGGAATCATTGTTGTTAAATGAATGATATCGATTTCCACAGTTGTTGAGGAGTCGCCTTAAATCAGGACTCTCTGCCAAAAAGTCATCGAGTGTCCTCTCTCCAAGCTGATCAGTATGAGTGAACAGAATAATGGTGTAGAGCAAGGCTTGTTTTCCAAAGTTCTCCTTAATCCAGTTCATTACGTTCTTCTCCTCCTCTGTGAATCTGCCCAGTTTGACCACCAGCAGGAACACATGAGGACCAGGAACTGACATGCTTATACACTGAACCATTTCTTCTCTTAATTCATGTGGAGTTAGTGATGGGTTAAACATGCCAGGTGTATCAATAACCCTGATGTGCCCACTTGTTTTCACTTCACATTTTGTAGTCACTAATACAGGAGAAGATTTCATTTCAAAATATGTGCCGTTAAGGATGATGTTTCCAGCTGCACTCTTCCCTGCTCCAGTCTTCCCCAGGAGAACAATCCGTAGGTCCATCGCTAATATTAAAAGAAAGAAAGAAAAGTTATAATAAAAGGTAAGTGTATTTTAAAAATATATGAAAAAAAAATAAAACAAAAAATATTAAAATTGTAAAAAATATTAAAACAGGAATAATAAAAAACTAGTCACTATAAATACTTTTTTAAAAACTATAAATATAAATACTGTTAGAGTAAATACTGTAGTTTTCTTACTGTGACTAACGTTTAGTCTTGGATAGTCAGAGAATTTGATAACTAGGTTTGTAGATACAACATAACCATGTCAGTACAGCAATTAAAGTCTTTAATAAACTTGTGTACTCGATCCCTTACCTACACATTTCTTCGAAGAGTTCCTCCCAGAAGCAATCGATCATCTATTAAAAATAATGAACTCCTCCCTTATCACTGGCTATGAACTTAAATCGTTTAAACTAGCAGTTATCGAAATTATTAAAATAAAAAAAAAAACTTTACCTCGACCTCTGTCAGCCGTCAAACTACAGGCCAATAACAAACCTCCCCTTTATTTCCAAGATCCTAGAAAAAGTTGTAGTGCAGCAGCTAGGCTCATACTTGCATAGGAATAACATTCATGAAATTGAACAGTCAGGATTTAGGCCTCATCACAGTACTGAGACAGCGCTGGTTAAAGTGGTAAATGACCGTGGATCTAGGATATCCAAAAAGATTGTACTTATTGAAAACGTTTACACACAAGGTTAATTCTTTATACAGTGCATACCTTTACTTGAATGCCATAGACTTAAAGCTAAAAAAAAAAAGCTCTTTCTCTAAATATGTTTTGTGACAATGTCCATTCTTTATTTACGCCATTTTAATCCTGATTTTTAATTAACGTAGCCTTCCACTCCCTGTTTGGTGCCCTTTGAATGAAGTAATCAGAATTCATTTTTTGGAAGTTAATACATAATTTGAGCAACTATATAAGACAATGTAATAGGCTAGTGGTTGGCTGTGAAATGAAAAGGCCACTACATATTATCAGGACACTTGGAAGGACATCAAAATAACGAAGAGAAAAGATTTATAGGAGACGAAAAGAGAGGTGGGTACAAGGAAAGAAGAGAGGAGAGAAAAGAAAAGTATAGATGGCTGAAGAAAAGAGGACATGAGCAGAGGTTATTTAATTACTAGAGTAATAGGATATATAATTATTAGAGTACTTTTTTTTTTTTTTGTATTAGTTTTTGGTATGAGTTTATGGTACATACTCTAAAATTTTCGTTATCGGACGCATCACTTTAACACCACCCCCAAAACACTGTGGGCTCAGCCCTGGATCTTTAACAGATCAGGCAGCACATTGCATAAAACCATGCCAGTCAAGAGCTACAGTTTATGTTCAGATCAAACATTAGAATTGGGAAAAATGCGATCTCATTAGGGGTGGTAACAATAAACAAAATTAAAATTTAATTAAATATGGTAGTGTTTTGATATGATATGTTTTTGCAGCAAAAATGTGCGCCTTAGTTTTCCATTTTCAACTGATTAAAACATTCAACATTATAAAGTCCCATAACTGAAACTTAATAATGACACAGTGTTTGTGTGATCCATTCAGATTCTTAATGAAGCAAAATCTGTTCATTAGAATGTAATGAAATTAAACATGGAACAGCAATATGTTTTTACAGCCATTTATTATCCCAGTTTATCCCTGATACCCCGACTATACTACTATATGTACTATACTACTATATGTACTATACTACTATGCTACAGCTTGCATCTGGGTAAGATAACAGCCACTATAACACACACACACAATAAGCGGGTGCGGACTGGCCATTGTGAAGTTTCGGGAATTTTCCTGGTGGGCCGGTCTTTTTTTTCCTAACCCCAGCATTATATAGCCTACATACATATATTCAATGGTTCATCTTAGCTGCAGTGACACAGTTTCATCATTTTGCACATCAGCTTAACATAAACAATACAAGTGAACAGATTGTGTTTGTTTTTTTTAATCGTCGATCGAGAAACATGTTGTGCCGGTTCGAATTTGGTGTGTCAAATTGAGGCCGCTGGACAGCAAATTCCCCGGGGCTGCTTTTTGTTGCCAGTCTGCCCCTGACGACAAGTCATGCAAATGAGAAGAACCCACTGAGAGAAAATAGAAGAATTAAGACTATGAAAACATTGTAGATATTCGAACTTAATTCCCAGAACACTTTCTCTGTTCTGAAATAATGGCAACACAATTTTTCATATACAGTAGATATTTTCTATCTATAGTGAACAGGAACAAATGCCACACCACATACAGGCATCAGATTAACCTTCAAATTTAAATCTTGTTCCTTTTATAAAAGTCATCGTTATGATCTCTCAGTTTGCAGAAAACAACGATTTAAGTAATGCTATAGAATGAATTGAAAACCATCGCAATTAAAAAGCAAACAGCGTACACTGCCTTAATAAATCTGTCCACTCATTTACAGTCTGCCTTAATTAAAACTCCTTTTTTTTCAGAATGTACAGTATGTACGAAACAGCATAATAGACAAATGAACATTATATCAGCTGATAATTTCCCATCGAACGTCCCAATTTAAACAATGTTGATTTTTACAGGTACTTACTTTAAAGGGTGGAAGTGGAAGTAAAGGGTTAGAGGAATCACTGTGTGGTTTTGTGCACTGTGTTGTGAAGGTCAGTTCATTACTGCTGTTCTCTGACACATAATTACTGTATATAATCCATGTCATGCAAAACATCTATTTCCTGTTAAGCAGGTTTTGTTGGAATAGGGTTAGGCTCTTTATTCTGTACAGTAAATTGATTAATTTTTTGTAAGTACTTATATTAGTGCTTTCCTGTGATGGCTGGTTGTATGAGATGGGAGCTAAAATATAATATTTATCAACAGTGTCACCATGAAATTATTAGCAGTGCATAAGGTTTCATAGATGGCATACACACACACACACACACACACACACACACACACACACACACACACTTACTTTAAGGCAGATAGGCTGTCGCATTCATGCTTCCCAATTTCTTTTTTCCAAGTTTTGTTTTGTGTAATTTGAACAACCTGTGTGTTCAATCTGTGTGCAACATCTGGTGGGAACAATTCACTACCATGCCAGCAGATGGCACCCTCCCCTAAATTGTAGCACTTCTTCTGTTATCTCAATCACTTCTGGCACACACAAAGTATGGGTGTGTCTCAATCAGCTCCCTAGGTGGTGAATCAGCTAGGTTTTTGTGTGACGCCTAGATTTTCATTATAAATGAGTGCAGCACCTCCTCCTCTGCCAGTTAGATGGCGCTGATATCCAGGAGGACTGGCTTCATTTAGTGCTCGTTTGGTTTAATCCATGTTTCTGTTAAACGCATTATATTAAACTCCTGATCAGTAATGGTTTCATTAACAATAAGTGCTTTAGACGTAAGAGATCTAATATTTAACAGTCCTAGCTTCAGATCAAAGGTGCTGGCTGTGCGTTCAGTGTGGACTAATTTTATGTTAATTAGGTTACTCAAACAAACTTTCCGAAGATTTCTACATATTTGTTCAGCTCGGGGAACAGACACAGTCTCTATAGGATAAACTACAGATGTCGTATTGTCATTTAAGTAATTCGAACATTGACTATCATAACTGTTATTGTTATTTGAAGTTGTACTTACGAGTCATATGGTGTGTAGTGTCTTGGAGATGTTGTCTGAGAGGAGATCCGCTCCGAGTCTGCTGGGGTGCAGGCCATCAGCGCGGAACAATCTAGGACGCTCCCAGAAAAGATTCCAGTTATTAATAAAGAGCAGATTCTGTTCATTACACCATGACATTAACCATTCGTTTAAAGCAGAACGTCTACTGAACCTTTCAAGTCCACGTCTGTATGTGGGGAGAGGTGCAGACACGATGATCTTCGTCGTGGGCGATGTGCTGTGTACCGTCTCTATCAGGCTGCCAAAGTCCCTCTTCAGGATTTCCGTCTGCCGCAGCCTGATGTCGTTCACCCCCGCGTGCAGCACGACAGCGCCGGTGTTCTTGGCATCCTTCAGGCTCGTGGGTACCTGAGCAGTGACATCGAGAACACGAGCAGCAGAAAAACAGTAGGTGTGAACCTTACCTTTAGTTGAGGTGACGTGGACGTTTCGAACTCCGATGATCACGGCGTTGGGTTTGGCCTCGCGGAGAGGGGCGAAGCGGTTCCTGGTGGAGATCTCGAAGACTGGGGGAGGCGGAGGAGGAGAGGTCCTCGCCCGGGGTCTGGCCCGCACCTTCCGCTGCTGGTGCACCAGTTCTTCTCCATCAAGATGTCAATCTTCTGCAGAAGTTCTGTGACCTGACTTTGGTCTTCCTTGTCCTGGTTGTTGAAAATGTGATAATCTTCTCCACAGTTTTGGATGAGCTGCTGGAGCGCTGAGCTGTTATTTAAAACTGCCTTGTGGTCTTGAAACTGCCTGTGGGCCCTTGAGCAAGGCCCTTAACCCTCAACTGCACAGTTGTATAAATGACATAAATGTAAGTCGCTCTGGAAAAGGGCGTCTGCCAAATGCCATAAATGTAAATGTCTCTTCCCCAAGAGTCTCCATGAGTGATCAGGACTAAAGTGCGTTTCAAAACTTCTGGGCCAAATCTTTCATATAGTAAAGGACTGATATCTTTCTGACATTATATACCATATAAATTTGTTAGCTTAATCACACACATTTCTGTCACGGTACTTCAAGCAGGATCGTAGGCGAGCTAGTGGATTTTTAAATAATCATTAAACATTTAAAAGTCATTAGACTCAAGCAAACCGTATATAAACGTCAAATAAAGCTAAAAAAAAAAAAAAAACTTTTTACATTCATTCATTATTCATTCGATTAAATTTTATTTGTATAGCACTTTTAACAATAGACAATGCCACAAAGCAGCTTTAGAAAAATCAAAATGTAGATTTAGATCTCTAATGAACAAGCCAGAGGTGACAGTGGTGACGAAAATCATGAGGAACAAACCTGTGACAGGAGCCTAACTCAAAGAGGAACCCATTGTGTGACACTGGATAGTGAGATGATAAATATACTGTATATTTGTATAACAATAGGCAACAGGATAAATCACATATAACATCCCCACACACTACAACGCTTGCAAATCTTTCTGTCAAATTCCTATTTTAAAAAAAGAAAGACTTTCACTCCCCTAGACAGCCCAGTGCTATCCATTACATAACACCCAATTATGATTAAAAAAAAAAAGTGTATATAATATTTTGCAGCCCTCAAATAGAATGGATCATTTTGTCACCCAATTAAACCACATTTCTCAAAAAATACATTAAAATATTCACATTAGGGAACAGCTGCTTGCCTTTTGCCCCTTTCTCTGATACATCTCAGTGGTACAGTACCCCTGTCCATTCTTCTCCATCAAGATCTCAATCTTCTGCAGCAGTTCTGTGACCTGACTTTGGTCTTCCTCCTCCTGGTTGTTGAAAATGTGATAATCTTCTCCACAGTTTTGGATGAGCTGCTGGAGCGCTGAGCTGTTATTTAAAACTGCCTCATGGTCTCTTCCCCAAGAGTCTCCATGAGTGATGAGGACTAAAGTGCGTTTCAAAACTTCTGGGCCAAATCTTTCATATAGTAATTGAACAGGAAAGGAGAAGGTATCAGGAGAGGGTTCAACAAGCACAAACACATGAGGGCCAGGTTTACACAAGGAAAAACATTGCTCCAACTCTTCGCAGTACTTTAAAAAGCAATGTTGAGAGTAGCCTTCAGTGTAACCCTTGGTGTCGATCACAGTGATGGATTTATTTCCCACCATTCCATCCTGCCTCTTGCCCATTGCGTTAACTTTGATGAGGTCTTTTCCAAATGTCTCTCTGCCCAGGATAGTGTTTCCTGATGAGCTTTTTCCTGCTCCAATACCTCCCAGTAGCACAATCCTCACATCACACACTGGAAAACAACACAGCTTTTGGAAAGTCATCTTTACACATTAATAATTTTTTTTTAGCTTAATCTCTTAACCATCAATATGAAAAATATATGTGAATATGAATACACTAAAGGCCACTCATTTTAGTTTTCTTAAAACTAAATTGGACATTTGGTGGTAGGCAGTAAATTAGGCGTTTGGATTGGAGTACTAAACTCACCTGGATCAGGTTTTACACTCCCTGTAGCTCCTCTCTCCTCCTCCCATTTCTTCCTTTCCCTCTCTCTCTGTGTCTCCTCCTGTCTCCTGACATTTTCTTTCACAAACTTAGCTTCCATCTCTCCCTTCCTCTCAGGAAGTGACGTTGCTGATTCTTCCTGTTTCTTAGGAGGCATCACATTTGCACAGTTTATATTAACCCCAGTAACAGCATCCTGTTTCTGCACCTCCAGACATGTGTCTTGGTTTGGTTTTGGTTTGCTCTCATGTCCCTTTCTCATTTCCTCTTTCCTCTGTTTCACTTTTGCTGTTCTCATTCTATCAATTGCTTCATACATCTCCTGAGTGTAAAACTGATCTCCATTTTGTTGGACCATGGCCTCAATTTCCTCCAGCAGTTTAACGATCTGAGTAGGATTAGCCTCTCTCTTACTGTTTATCACACAATATCTACCTTCACAGCAGCTGATCAAATCCTTTGTCCTGGCATCTTCAGAAAATTTCACCCACTGTCTGTTTGTCATTTCTTCTCTTCCTGTGAACAGAATCATGCTGAACTTCAGAGCTTCTTCTCCAAAGTTCTCTTGAATCCACTTCACAGCATTTCTCTCCTCTTCTGGGAATTTTCCCACCTTGGTCACCAGCAGGAACACATGAGGACCAGGAGAAGAAAGCAACAAACCCTTCTTCAACTCAGTCCTCCACTGTTCTGTAGTGAGGGAAGTGTTGTTGATTCCTGGAGTGTCAATCACTGAGATGTTTTTTCCCTCCACTTTCCCTCTCTGTATCTCACACTGTATAGTTTCAGTTTCTTTGAAAGTTTCTTTTCCTAATATTATATTGCCTGTTGCACTTTTTCCAACACCACTGTGACCAAGAAGCATCATCCTGAGATCCTTACACACTGCAAGAAAGAAGAAAACACTGATGAGAACATGTACAATGTAAGTCAAACTAGATAAAATATAAGTAGGGCTTTATAATATATGTGTTACATAGCATGTAAGCATAGCATTGCTTTCTATCACATGTAGTATACAGGGGGCTTTACGACATACCTGAAGGGTGGTAAGCCATCTTTTCCCTTTAAATCCTTGTTTGTTCTCTTTCTAGCAGTCTTTGTGCAGCTCCAATGATCTGGACGTAGAATAGGGATCCAGAAATAAGCTTTCATGGACAAAATAAATATCAAATACAATACAATGCAATTTATCTATTCTATATATTGAAGTTAATAAGACAAAAATAAAATGCAGCTTGTGATGTTACAGAGAAACCACAAAAAGCGAAAAACGCCTCTGTCCTGGAGATGTCAGAAAACTTAAACTCCTTCCACAAATGCTAAATAAACGTCTCCTTACAGAAACCTTCACCATGTCAACAATTGCATGGCTTTTTTTTTTTTAAATACATTTTCTGAAGACCGAAGACCTACCTTTTCAGCAAGCAACTAAATTTGCACTTTGTTTGAAATAATCCATGTCTTTCTTAAAAAAAAAAAAAAAAAAAAGTACTAATCTACTCTTTACATTTTTTAAATTTTATTTAAATCTTCAAAGGACTCAATACAAATGATAAGGATGGTCTCTTCTTTTCAATCACAAAGGTCTCTTCTTCTCTCATCCGACCAATGAAGGTACACTATAAATTAACCAGTGCTTCAGTATTCTGGAGTAAGCAATGATGTATTCTTTGACTCAGCATTGTGTCCAATAAGTAACATCATTTGGTCACGCAGCAAGTCAGATTCTATCTAATGGTAAATATCACAAACTTAGAGATTGAATAAAGTTTTCAGACAAAATGACAGTTGCTTTAGAACAAAGATCAGCTTCTAACAGTTTTAGATAAATAATAAAAGGTACTTTTCACATGAAAACATGCCAACAAAACATTTACTTTTCCCTTTTTAATACCTCAGCACATTTAAAGTAGTAACTTTCGCTTTCACTTTCTGTCTGGATACTTCCTATTTCTGTACGATATTTAACACATTTTTATGCTTTCACTTAAGTATAATTTCTCAACACTTCCACACACATATAATATCATAGCCTGATAGCACACACTGTAGAAGAATCAAGCAAATTACACTGTAACACTGATGCATCTCAACACACTGAACACACCCACTGTCTCTATAGTATAAAGGAGAACTATAGATTATTACCTTGTTTAGATATTGCCTAAAACTCATACTTAAGATGACACAAATAAGTCATTACTCATTCCTTTTTTAAATGATGACATACGTTTATGAGGCGATGTTCCTGCTGATGTTTCGGTTATCCTACACTGACGAGGAAGTGTTTATTCTTGACACACCCTCTCTTCATTGTGTAATGTGTACACCTTTTGTTCTATTTTTAGCAGTTGCTGTGCAGTTGTCTGATGTGTTTATTAGATTTTCCCATGTAAAATTCCAAAATATTATAGTTAGAAAAATGAAGTGCAAGACTATACATCACAGGTTTATATTAATGCACATCAATTCAGTTTTATTTGTATAGTGCTTTTAAAAATGGACATTGTCACAAAGCATCTTTGTCCCTAATGAGCAAGCCTGAGACGATATGAGGAAGAAACCTTGAGAGGAACCAAACTCAAAAAGGAACCCATCCTCATCTGGGTAACACCGGATAGTGCGATGATAAATAAATCCCTTCTATAACTGTGTACTACATGGTCAAATAATGCAGTTGTGTAACCAGGAAACTTCATTACAGTTTTCACATGAAGTCTGTTTTGTTGAACTTCTCCACTGATGGAGACTTGAGTGCAAAACTGTTTGTGGCAATTGTAGTCCTAAAGCTATCATAGCATAACTGTTCATATGAATTACAGTCATCTTGGTTTTTAAGTGGTACCATCCTCAGTAATCTCAATGATCTTTAGGCTGCACCGTGTGGGGCCATTCTCAACAGCAGCATGTGACTTCCAATTGATGAGAACTCTAACCAGAAGTAGGGCGTCAGGATGGATCAGGCAGGTCCAGAGAGCAGAAGGGGTCGGGATCACTGGCATCTCAGGAGTATTGGAGAGAGAGAGAGAGCAGGGACTCCTGCAAGACTAGCTATGACAGCATAACTAGAAGGGAGAGCCAGAAGGTGACACAGACATGAGGGCTCCCTGGGACATAAGGCTGCCAGCCACTCCACCATCAACAAACCTGGGTGAACCAGTTAAATCCCATTTCCTTAACCTAAGAAAACACTATTCACAAAAGGCTTTGACTAAACAAATATGTTTTCAGCCTGGACTTAAACACTGAAACTGTGTCTGAGTCCTGAACACTAATTGGAAGGCTGTTCCATAACTATGGGGCTTTGTAAGAGAAAGCTCTGCCCCCTGCTGTAGCCTTCACTATTCAAGGTACCAACAAATAGCCTGCACCTTTTAATCAATGTAGGCAAAAAACCCAACTACTATATGCAAAGTTGTTGTTTTTTTAAATCAGGAAAACAGTTGATCATCTTCACTAATTTTAGTGACTTGTGGTAATAATTTAACAACCTAACATGTATAATGAAGCACTTCTGAATATGTGAAAAACATTTCTTGTCATAATAATGTCATGTCACTCCACATTATATTGTCTCTTACATGTATGTTTGTGGAACCCTTTGCAAAGATGCCAGCAGACGCAGGACATATGAACACTTCACTATTTATTCTACACCCAATATTCCATCTTCCATATTCACAGTATCTTACACACACCGTGTGGGCGGGGTGTCGCCTTCTTTTGTCATCACAGACTGAAGGAAATGCTTGTACATTATAAATAGCATAAGGTCTTGCTGCAGATAGTGCTAGGTGCTAGCTTCGCTAGGTTCTTGGAAGAAAAGTGAACAGGTCTATATCAGAAACATATTTTGTATTTCATACTGATCGATATAAGAGAACATTCATGAATGTAATGTAAAGACAAATACAAAACAATACAGAATGAATAAAGACAATTCTGATATTTTTGGTGCTGTGACACATGTTGCCAGGTAGCAGAAATAGGGATTATTTCTGTAATACAGGAAACTGAGACGTGACATTCACTCCTCTCGCAATACTGTTGGCGGAAACTTGGTGCCCATGTGCTCACAGAGAAGCTAGTTCGTGACATGAGGAAGCTTCCCACTGCAAAGTGTGGCACGATTTTTGACAAAAGTGGGGTGAATATCATCTTTTTCTTTGAAAGTGTTTGCTTAATCTCCTTAATATGCTTAAAGGTGCTTATCGGTTGAACATAAACAAATGGGCGGTGTGTAATTTTGTTAGATATGCTTGGATTGCATGTGCGGCGTGAAGGTCCCGTTCTGAACCAGAGCAGGGACTGGGTATGTGAAACTCAGCAATTTTGGTTAGAAGCAGTGTTTGTAGTGATGCAGTTTGAGATATGTGTTTCTCATATTTTTTATTACTGTATTTCACTCTTGTTGGGTTTTGATGTGTTTTTATTTCTATTCACTTCAAAATAATTGGTTGTTTATTTGACTAAATTTTTTTTTTTTTGTAATTCATTTTGGTTGCTAAAATCTTTGGAAGAAAGACACAGAGACAAGTATTTTTTTGTATTTAATTATTTCTTTACTAAGCTCCCATCGACCACTGTCCCTTAAGGCAGATAGGCTGTTGCATTCATACTTCCCAATTTCTTTTTTCCAAATTTTGTTTTGTGTAATTTGTACTTGGACAATCTCCCTGTAACATCTGGTGGGAACAATTCACTACCATGCCACCAGAGGGCACCACCCCTTCAAGTGTAGCACTTCTTCAATTATCTCAATCACCTCCGGCACACACCTGGCTCACTACGCATTGGGACACTGATGACTCAATTTCTGGTGACATGACTACGTACTCGCGCTGTAAAACATCTCCACTGACATTTATCAACAACAGGCAGGACCGATAGCTTTCTGAAATTAAATATCATATAAATTTGTTAGCTTAATCACACGCGTTTCTGTCATGGTACTTCAAGCAGTGGATTTTTTTAAATCATCAAACACTTAAAAGTTGTTAGACTCGAACAAACCGTATATAGAACGTCAAATAAAGTTTAAAAATATCACTAATGTAAGTAATCATTTGAGAACTACAACAACGATCACAAGCTACTTATGTTTGTCGACGAAGTTGGCTGAGAGTTCATTAGCCATTTTTTTTTAGCTGAGAAGCTTAAGAAAATATGACGTCAATTCCAGCAAGGGAACATAGTGAGCATTGATGGTCCCTGGATTTTGCAGTGCATTGTGGGATTTTTTAGGGAGCGAATGTTCCGGTGCACTGGAAGGATTTTGTGATTGAGACGGCCCTTAAAATGGCCGACTCCCTGATCAGTGCCCTGACTACTGAACCAGGGAGCTGATTGAGACGCGCCGTAAGTTTTAAGCCATTATTAATCCTTTGCCTGTTCTCTGTATGACTTGTTATGAAGTTGCGGGCTTTGTTTCACTAGTTTATAAGTACAGCTTTATTAAGTCAAGTCGAGTGGCTTTTATTGTCATTTCAGGAATGTTGTCTGGTCCAGCAATGTTCCGAGAATTGACTCTGTGTAGAGTCTTCCTCACATCAGCTGTGGTTAGACACAGCACCTGGTCATTGGTAGGAGGGGTGGTCTTCCTCACCATCACATCATTGTGCACCTCAAACCAAGCGTAGAAGTTGTTCAGTGCAACTGGAAGGGAGGCATTGCTGTCACAGGTGGGTGGTGTTGTCATGTAGTCACCGATGGCCTGAATACCCTGCCACATGTGCCACATGTTGCTGCTATCCATGAAGTGACTGTGGATTTTCTGGGCGTGTTCGCGCTTTGCCTCTCTGATGGCCTGAGACAGTTTTGCTTTCGCTGTTCTTAGGGCCGCCTTGAGTCTCGGGTCCTCAGCAGTGCACACACCTCCACAGTCATCCACAGCTTCTGGTTGGAGCGTTTGTTGATGGTCTTGGAGGCAGTGACGTCATCATTGCACTTGCTGATGTAGCTGGTCACTGATGCCGTGTATTCCTCCAAGTTGGTGGAGTCGCCGTCGGTTGCACCCTCCCTGAACATGTGCCAGTCAGTGTGTTCAAAACAGTCCTGAAGAGCAGAGATGGCTCCTGCTGGCCAGGTTTCCACCTGCTTCAAAACCGGTTTGGAGTGTCTGGCGAGTGTTCTGTATGCTGGGATTAGCATAAAAGAGATGTGGTCTGAGTGGCCAAGGTGGGGGTGGGGCTCCGTCCGGTACGTGCCAGGGATGTTTGTGTAAACAAGATCCAGCATATTCGCCCCTCTCATTGCAAAGTTCACATGTTGGTGGAATTTAGGAAGCACTGATTTGAGATTCCATTGGTTGAAATCTCTGGCAATGATAAACAGTCCATCAGGGTGTTGGTTCTGCAGTTCCCTAATAGCATTAGTACTGGGGGGAATGTATACTCCGATTATAAGGATAGTGGTGAACTCCTGTGGTAAATAAAGAGGTCTGCATCTGAGTGATGAGCAGTAACTAGAAACTACCACCGAGTTCTTGCACCATTCAGTGTTAATGTAAACATACAAGCCACCACCGCGAGCCTTACCACACAGAGCTGCATTTCTGTTTGCACGGGTGGCTAGGGTTTGTTTTTAGGCCAGCATGGATCCCCACCCTTTTGCCATGCTTCCTCGCACACCGCTTACGGCTCATGGACTGGAGGTCTGGTCCCCACAACACGCCGAGATCACGTAGCTTCTCCAGCAGATCATCATGCAGGTTGGTTGTTGCATGATTTCTGTATTTTAGCAGTGTTTGGTGACGGTAGACATGAACACTGCTTGCTCCAATATCCATATGTTGTAAAAAATTGAGCTAAGAAACAAAAATAGCACCATTTTGGATCCGGAGAGGGCGCTGCGTGCTACTGCCACATCGCCATTTTGGATATAATATAATATAAGTGTTAATTAGTATGTAAAAATATTTAGCTGACTATTACATGTAGGATACAGGAGGGCTATTTGACATACCTGAAGAGTGGTAAGCCATTTTTTTTGTTGTTGTTGTTGCTTAAATTCTTGTTTGTTCTCTTTCTATCAGTCTTTGTGCAGCTCCAATGATCTGGGCATAGAATAGGGAAGCAAAAAAAAGCTTTCATGGAAATCTACTATTTGATATCGCAAATGTGGTGCTTTATACTATTTTGCACAAAATTAATATCAATACAATCTAATGCAATTTTCTATCTATTGGAGTTAATAAGACAAAACAACAACAACAGCCATTTATTAAAATGAGTCATGTGCTTGATCCAAGGTTTAAAAAATACTGTCTCTCTGCACAGAACATTATAATTGTGCTGAATACTTTTACTAAATGATATTCATATCAATACCATAATTAAGTGAATTATAATCAGCTATCATTATTAAATACCAGTTTATCACCCCACAAAGCAGATATACAGGCTGGTATGAACCCGTAGAAAAAGCACACAAAGTTTAATTCAAACCGACTATCTGAATAGTGCTTCAATCTGTAGTTATGTCTGAGATCTGAATACTGAATTGTACCATTTCAGTATTAAATCCTCACTAAGCAAGCTTAACTCAACTCTGAATCTGTGAACCTATGCCCAGTGTGGTTAGCACAGTCTGCTTTGCCAAATGTGTTTCAACCCAGCAAAATCTGTTCTATGTACCAGGGTCCCTCTTTGGATCTGCCAATAATGAGGTCCTGGAGAGAAGATTGCAGGTTTCAAAATCGCAAAACTAGCATAGCTAAAGTGACTGAACCTTTATCTTGGTCCTGAATTCCACTACCCACATTCTGTTGGTTCTGTTGGCCACTCACAAGCCCTTACAAGAGTTATACCCTTGTGCTCCAAGCAGGTTCTTAGCAAGGTTGACCAAGAAGAAAGAATTAAGGCTTAGAAGCTTTTCAGTGACACTTAACATCTCTCAGCTTGATGATTCCACACAGATACAGAGAGAGAGAGAGAGAGAGAGAGATAGCAATGTTAATTACTCATCATCCTGCCCCCACCTGTCACAGTCACATGAAAAATTGAAAAAATGAATACAATAAAACTTAATAAATAAATTACCTTGATACGATTTTGCAAATCATGTCATCAAACAGCAGTTCTATAATGTTTGTACCTAAGCATGAGAAGTAGCTGCTTGTGGCTGCAAAAGTAGAGTGATACTGTTGATCTCTTCGTGTATATATCTTTCAGTTTCATAACGTTTGTATCTGAGCATGAGAAAAGGAAGCTTGTGGTCAAAACCGGTAGTACCTTGTAGAGAAAACAACTTGACAAACACAAAGATGTAGATACTCTGACTTGCCAAGAGTGTATTCACTATATAGATGGAGGGTTTAGGAATCAGCATTTTATAGACTCTCATCATTGTTTTAATAGCATTTCTTTATTATCTACTGATATGTTAGATATACTAATATGTCTACTAATATGTTAATATCAGGACATGAAAACCTTCAGTGTAGCAAAAACAATGCCTTCAGTGTAGCAAAAACAAAAGAATTTGTTTACATTCCAATACTTTGAAGGGGACTGTACGTATGGAGGGGATATATACACTGACCAGCCATAACATTAAAACCACCTGCCTGATATCGTGTAGTCGTGAAGCACCACTACTAAACGAAACATAATGTAACTGTTGTCGCTTTTCAGTCTTGTTAGTTGACACTCTGGATGTTTATTAGCAACAGATTTTATGTAGCCGGAACTTCGGCCTGGACTCCACAAGATCTCTGAAGGTGTGCTGTGGTATCTGGTACCAATAAGTTAGCAGCAGATCCTTTATGTCCTGTAAGTTTCTGAACAATGCAGCACTTGTTTGTGTGTGTGTGTGTGTGTGTGTGTGTGTGTGTGTGTGTGTGTGCTCTTGTCCAGTCCCTGGTCATCTGCAACTAGCTCCTGACAGGAGTTCCCCTGTGTGCCCTCTGACCGCTGCAACTAATCCAGAATGCACTGAGTAATGTGCACCCCTGTTCTTTTTGTTATTGATTTGTTTGTTTTGGTTATTCAATTTTTGCATGTTGGTTGCTTGCATGAGTCAAGTGAAGAGGCTATTTTAGTTTTGAGCCGCAACACTCCAGGTCTGCAACGGTTTCAGTATCACCTGCCTATAGTCATTGTGTGAGTTTGATCTTTTTTTTTTTCTTTCTGAAGTTCACAAATATATTAACTTTAATGTTTTATATACTTTTCCTCTTGTTGGGAGTTTTCTCAGTTGGTCAGAGGTATATTGAAGCCCTATATTTCTGTAAATGGTATTCACATACAGACTATATATTCATATATGTAGGCACCACCATACCCATACCCAGCACCACACCAATTTATATAATGAGATTTAATAAACTGAATTAACTTTTTTATAAGTAGGTGTTACACACTTCCATCCATCCATTTTCTGTACAGCTTATCCTTGCTGGGTCACAGAGAACCTGGAGCCTATCCCAGGGACCATGGGGCACATGACAAATCCATCACAGGGCACAATCACTTACACATTCACACTACGGACACTTTGGACATGCCAATCAGCTGGGGGAGGAAACAGGAGTACTCGGAGGAAACCCCAAGGCACGGGGAGAACATGCAAGCTCTGCACACACAGGGCCACGGTGGGAACCCTTGACCCTGGGGCAAACGTGCTAACCACTAAGCCACCGTGCCCCCTGTGTTACACACTTATTAAATGTTAATCACTCTGCAAGGGGACAGACGGCTTGACCTTATGCCATCACTAGAGGGAGGCAGAGAGCAGGCCATGGCAATGTTTCTAGTTGCTCTCTGCCTCCCTGTAGCCAGCTGTCCCCTTACACACCTATATACTGTACATCATTAGGCTTTAAGCATGAGAACATCAACAGATCCATTAAAAACCTGGAATAAATTTAAAATACATATCATGAAATTGGTAAGTTTTCTGCCTCCATACAAAACCTCACAGCCATTTTTTGTCCTGAATGGGAACATACTCACATTTTCTGTAGTGAGAACACACACATGTACAGTCAGCTCGCCACCTAGTGTTTATTATGGGTAACTGCGATTAAACCATGAAATGAACATACATTTATAGCATTTGGCAGACACCCTTACCCAGAGCAACTTACATTTGTCTCATTTACAGTATACAACTGAGCAGTTGAGGGTTAAGGGCCTTGCTCAAGGGCCCAACGGTGGCAGCTTAGTGCTGCTGGAAACTCAAGACCTTCCGATCAGTAGTCCATGGTCTTAACCACTGAGTTAAATATACTCTTAAAACTGAATAATTTCAGACTGTGACAAGATTTTAGAAAAAAGTAAAAATTGGTTAATTTATATGAGAGTTGTATCACAGATTTATATTATAGTTTACAGGCTATTAAATCTTGTATATTGCTGGTGCAAAAAAGAGATTGCTTTCTTTATTATATTTATTACTTTATTTCCTCCTTTATTTAAGAAATAAATATTTGGACATGGTGACTTGTTGAGATGGTGAAGTTCTCGGTAAGGAGCTTACAGAAACAGTCAGATGTAAAAGCAACTAGTTTTTGGCCAATGCTAAAGCAACTATCCCAGCAATTGCAGCTACGCCTACAACAGCAGCAGCTCCAATATTTTTACCAGTATCACTACTTCTTTGAGCCACCTTATACATCTCGATAGTGTAGTGCCTCCCTCCATTCATCATAACCATGTCATCTATCTTCTTCATCAGATTAATGACCTGGAAAGGACTGGGGTCGTTGCTGTTAAATGCATAATAGCGATTTCCACAGGTGTTGAGGGGTCTCCTCAGGTCAGGGCTCTCTGCCAAAAACTCCTCCAGTGTTCTTCCAAGCTGATCAGCATGAGTGAAGAGAACGATGGTGTAGAGTAAGGCATCTTCTCCAAAAGTCTTCTCAATCCACTTCACTGCATTCTTCTCCTCTGCTGTGAATGTGCCCAGTTTGATCACCAGCAGGAACACATGAGGAAAAGGAAGTGACATGCTTACACACTGCTTTATTTCTCTCTTCGGTTGATCTGCGGTCAGTGATGTGTCGAACATGCCAGGTGTATCAATAACCCTGATGCGCCCAACTTCATTCACGTCACATTTCTTTATCACAGACACAGGAGAAGATTTCACTTCAAAATATGTGCCTTTAAGGATGGTGTTTCCAGTAGCACTCTTCCCTGCTCCAGTCTTCCCCAGGAGGACAATCCGCTGTTCCACTGCTGATGTAAAAATATACAACAACAAAAACTAACTGCCTTTAGCTCATAACAACATAATCATCTAGTCAGAATCCCTGTATCTTGGGCATCTTATTCTATTATTGTGATATTCAGTGATGAGTGATGACTTTGAAAATACAATCCTGTTAAAGACTGAAATTAAAGACCGAAAGTAGATTATTAAGTTAAAATAACAACAACTGATTTTAAGTAAGTCCTTGAATTAGAATGTCCTTAAAGTCCTCATGCAATTATCATAGATACTAATTATCCATATGTTATATATTCAAAGTTCAAATCTCAAATGATACAACGACCATATACAGCAGAATCATATTGTATCTACTAAAACCTGGTTGTTAATTGTACTCCATGTTCCTCTTATTATTCTGTTCTGTCTTTATTATAAACTATTCAGACTGTCAACAGGAATGCATTGTAAAAGTTCTCTAACACACAATAAGCCAAGTGAACTTCCACATGACTCCAAGATCTCAAAATCACTGTCCCTCTCACACTACACGACTTTAATCACTCATGATCAGTTGTATTGTGGATGAAGTCTTGTGCGCACTACACCATCTTTCACATGGAGGGATCACCAAAGTGTGTCTGATCCCCAAATCAGACTTTCAGCAACTTACATTTTGCCCTCACGCTCCCACATAAATGGATGGATGATAAACTTCATTCAGGGATCTGCGGCGCATGAGAGCAGGTGAATTTGATTTTCCACAGGACTCTCATTGGCTGTTTCTCAGTGTAGTCATCAAGCTGCATAAATAGACGGTGCTTTCATGGCTGATTATGCAAACGGGTGACAAGATAGCAAACCGGTAGCAAACAAAAGAATGGAGGCTCATAAGATAATATCTTGTCCGTATATATCATTGTATTTGCTTACTGAACCGAAAACAGGTTCTGCTCAGGTTCTGCCTAAACATGCTCAAGTTCCTTTTGCACAACATTTATTATACAGGGATTATAAGCAACAGCTACAGAACAGGATTACACACAGGATTACGCAAATTTTATGCCTGTGCAGTTCTTTCCTGCAATGAAATGAAAGTTACAAGATTGTCCTTTGTTGACCGCTGCTCTGTGTTACTTGATCATATATTCCATGTCAGGGCAGAAACTACACCGTATTGTAGCATGACTGCTGGACAACTTATTGCAATAAAAGGTTCTCTAAGGTTCTCTTACCTTTTTGATAAATTCTCATTTTTCAGAAATATATCCATTTTATTCAGTTGTCTATTATGCTGTTATTTATTTTTTTTTATCTGAGCTGAATATTACTTTGCACCTTGTTAGTATGCAATAGTTTTTGTGTTAGTAACCAATTTTTGGTGGGCTTTTTATCATGATCGTCTGCTTGTCCCATTGATGCACATTTCACACTGTCGACGTGTTGAAATAATTTAATCTTCATGATACCGGGGCGGCTGTGGCTCAGCTGGTAGAGATAGTTGGACACCATCGCAGGGTTGGCGATTCGATCCCTGGCCCCACATGCCGAAGCATCTTTGGACAAGACACTGAACCCCAAGTTGCTCCCAATGGTAGGTTAGTGCCTTGTATGGCAGCTACTGCCATTGGTGTGTGTGTGTATGGGTGAACGAAAAACAGTGTAAAGCGCTTTGTAGAACCGCTAAGGTAAATTTTGCCTTTTTTTTTTTTTACCATTTTTAAACATTAAGCTGAGATACAGCTCTTTAAAACATGACCAAGATCAGACTGGATCCGGAAGACAGACATGACAGACACGGACAATCCACAGCACAAACAAAGACAGAATATACAAATATACAGATAAGCAATTAAAGATGTTATGTTTTAAACTTCTTGGTGCGGGGTCTGGGACAGTTGTGGACAGCGTCGACTTGGGGCCTCACCTTGCCGTCCCCTAGCTGAAACCCCAGGTAATGGGTCTCTTGCCTCGCTCACTCACATTTGGACGTGTTCAGGTTCAGGCCAGCCTCACAGATCTTCTTCAGGACCATGTGCAAATGCTGGAGGCACCCCAGGTATCGCTGTAGATGACCACATTGTCCAGGTAAGTGGCACAGCAGTCCTCACAGTCTCTGAGAACATGGTCCATGAGTCGCTGCAACATCGCTGGTGCCCCATGCAACCCAAATGGCATAATTATGAACTGGAATAGGCCCATGTGTGCTCTGAACGCTGTGTATTCCCTGGAGTTTTTCTCCAGCGGAACTTGCCAGTAATCCTGGCAACTCCACGAGCTTCTGACTATCTGACTACTCCACAAGCTAGTCGATGGATCTATCATTCCCATGTCTCATTAATCTCCTTTCTCAGCAAAGCATCTAGGCTCTCTGGCACATGGTAAGGCCTCAGTTGAATGGTCAATCAGGCAAATAGTGTGCTCCAACACATGGGTTGTCCCTGGCTCGGATCTGAAGAGTTCAGGGCGAAGACCTCTGTTTAAAGATAAATGGCAGCCATTTATCCCAGTCCTTAACAGTGTCACTGACAAACTTCCTTAACACGTTCTTGAGGCTTTGCATGAATCTTTCCACAAGTCTGTACATCTGCTGGTGATACGGACTAGTTTGAATGGGGGTGATGCCGAGCTGTCAGTGGAGCAGCTTCATGAGTCTTGATGTGAAGTTGGTGCCGTGGTCTGTAATGATCTCCTCTGGGATGCCAACTCTGGAAAGAGCTGTACGAGTACACTAATTATCATTGCAATGGTGATAGTGATTAGAGGGATGGCTTCACGGTACAGGGTCACATAGTAACAGATGGCCAGAATGTACTAGTTCCTGGCACTGCTCCTCTCTGAAGGAGAGGTCCAACTATATCCACGGCAATCCTTTGTAATGGAGTGGAGATCAGTGGTAATGGATACAGCGGAGCTCTGGCTGACCTGCTAACAGCACTTGTTTGACAGACAGGACATGTGGACCAGTATGTGAGCACATCTTTGTACACTGATAGCCAGTAGAAATGGGAACTGATTCTGTTGTATGTTTTCTGGTATGCTAGGTGTCCTGACCATGGTATATTGCAACATTCAGGCACAACAGGACGTTTAACACCATTAGACAGCACAAACAGAACATCATTCTCCAAAACATACTGTACATTTCAGTCCTGAGAGTCATGGCTTGACTTCCCCCACTCATGCTTTGTCAAACAGAGGTTTCAATGTTACATCGGCCACCTGTAATTGGGGAATATTATCAGGTATCTTCCAATCCCTGACCTCCAAACCTTCAGTAGACAGTCTGCTATCAGGGATACAAGTATGTGCAATCCACAAACAAAGACTCTGTCATAGAGTTACAGGGTGGTGTGATGAAGCAGAGATAACGCCTCGAATTAGATTATTTTCCTTTATACTACAGTGCTGCTGAATTAAATAGTTTTCAAATTAACCTACAATTTACTTCAACTTGATGTCTGATGATTTTTTGTTGTTGTTGTTGAAATCCATAACCATGTAGCTAATCTCAATGTACAGTATGAGACGTCTTTAATTCAGTGTCTGCTACATAATTAATATTCTGATTTGTAAATACACAATGGCTGACTGTCTTTCTGAAGGGTCTTTGTCCAGTTTTGAAGGGTTTTTGTTGTTCTTTTCTTTGATTGAGAGAACTGGTGCATCACTGCCACATGTGGGTAGCTGGTCTGCCTGCGAGCGTGTGTGTGTGTGTGTGTGTGTGTGTGTGTGTGTGCATGCTTACATACAGTACATGTGTGTGAGATGGTATCATTCAGCCAAGAGCTGTTCTCCTCCTACGTCTTATGAACAAAGAGGCTGTTTTTGGTTAAAGCAAATGAAACACTCATACACACACACACACACACACACACACACACACACACACACACACACACACACACATCAGATCCACGGAGCCACATCTTCACCCTGCCATCACTCACAAACAACACGAACGGCTTCACGCACTGGTTTGGTGAGTGTTATTGTAAGAGTAAAGTTAGTAAGAAATTGATTGATACTGTTAAAGTTATAGGCTTAAAATATATAACACTGTGTTTATGTTTTTTATTATTTGTACCTGTAGTCACAATAATATTAGCTTCAGTGCTAAACTGTGAATTTGTTTTCTTATGTGTCTTATTTCTTTACTTGTTTTATGGTATAGTGGAATTGTTTAGTAGCACAAGCCCGACTACATAAAATCTCTTGCTTACAAACATTTTTTGTTCGATTATCGCTGTAAGATTAATGATCTGTTTACGCCTATAAATAAGACAATTTCAAGTGGTTATGTTTGGTTTAGCAGCGGTGCTTCGTGTTACCACTTTTGACTCGTTCCATGGACTCAGCAAAGAGGCGTGTCTATTTTGAATTTGAATTCATTTTTAAATCTTCAGTTTTCGGGAGGGCACGGTGTCTTAGTGGTTAGCATGTTTGCCTCACATCTCCAAGGTTGGGGGTTCAATTCCTGCCTCCGCCCTGTGTGCATGGAGCTTGCATGTTCTCCCCATGCTTCAGGGGCTTCCTCTGGGTACTCCGGTTTCCTTCCCCAGTCCAGAGACATGCGTTGTAGGCTGATTGGCATCCCTAAATTGTCCATAACGTGTGAATGGGTGTGCAATTGTGCCCCGCAATGGTTTGGTCCCGAATCCAGAGTGTCCCCCGCCTTGTGCCCCGAGTTCCCTGGGATAGGCTCCAGGCTCCCCGCGACCCTGTGTAAGATAAATGGTACAGAAGATGGATGAATATTCAGTTTTTGTTGTTGAATTTGTAAACAAGTCATGTCGTAAGACTGCCTAGGCCTATTTAGCCAGTCTCTGGTCTGATGAGCCGCATTCAGCTAAATAATTTACATAACTGCATGTGATTGGATAAACCGCTACAGAAGCATGTTTGACATGTTTAATAAACTAGAGTCGCTGAACTACAGCTGGATGATCGTATGATGTATATACTGTATATATACACTCACAGGTCAAACTGTATATTATTTGCCGAGACTTTATGGATGTTTGTAACGTGAGAGACGTGAACGTGTATCATGAATAAACAGTAACAGTATTTTCTGTGCTTTTTTCCCCTACAGTGTTGTTACTGCACCTTCTTTCCTTTCCATTTGTCCAGTTTCTTCGAGTTCTAAAGAAATTCTTACAACAGGAAATTAACTTACAGACAAACTAAACTGACTTACAGAGGAAACATTTGCAGCTAATTTCAACATTTTTTTTTAAATAACCTTCATCACAATCTCAGCCACATAGCTTGTCATTGTTAATCGGACAATGCCGACTACAGGTCTCCAGGTCCTTGGCCTTATGGTTTCGATAGCAGGATGGGTGGGCGGGGCTTTGGTTTGCGCTGTCCCATTTTGGCGCGTATCAGCTTTCGTTGGAGATGAGCTCGTGGTCTCTGAGGTGCTGTGGGAGGGGCTGTGGATGACCTGCCTATCGCAGTTGGGGAGGATCCAGTGCAAAGTGTATGACTCCGCCCTCGCTCTCTCAGGCTCCACCCAGTTTTGCCGTGTGATGGTCATTTTGTCTGTCCTCTTCGGATTATTGGCGCTACCGTTGGGTGTGATTGGGATGAAGTGCACGCACTGCCTGGAGGGTGCGCGGGAGGTTAAGGCTCGCCTGGTGCGTACGGCTGGTGGAATCTTCATGGCGGCCGGCGTGGCTTTCTTTATGCCAATTTTGTGGACCACCTTCGCTGTGATTCGGGACTTTTACGACCCGAACGTGGCACCACCGCTCAAGCGCGAACTAGGCCCCGCCCTATACCTCGGAGGAGGCGTGGCCTTTATGATGGTGGTTGGAGGCGTCATGCTGTACCAAGGAGGCTCGGTCCCTAGTGGGGTTCCAACCAAGCCTACTTTTGGCAAAGGGGCGGGGCCAGCCAAAGACAATCCGACAGAGGGGAAACAGGACAAGGCTTATGTGTAAACAACGAATCAGGATTGTCAAATCCTCAAAATTAATTCAGAAATTGAATGACAAGTTAAAACAAACAAGAGAAAATATCTGGGCTTCAGACATGCTAATTAAAATCAGCAATACATTTTTAAAAATGTGACAAAAAACAAACAAACATCTGATTTCCCTTAGCACTGAATACAACCTGGTTTTATGTGTATTTATGATTATAATAGTTATATTTGATTATAATAATCTAATTTGTTTCACTAACTATGATGTTACATTTTGAAAAGACTTAATTTAATTTATGTTTTTGCTGCATATAGTCATTTTAAATTGAATGATTATATATAAATAATATGAAGCATTGTTAAAAAAAAAATTAATATGAATGACATTTTATTCTTTATAATATTTTCTACTCTATATATAACATTTTCATTAATGTTATTTATTAATGCCACTGCAATATTTGTTACTATGTTTGTTTTATAGGAGTTGATTATTTCTTTATGATGTTATTTTATTTCTGATAATTCCGTCTGTGTCAACACTAAAAATAAACAATCTTCTTGTTCATAACAATAAAATGCGGTCACCGCCAAACCACTGTCAACATTTTGTGTATGTAGAAAAAAAAAAAAAAAAACTGTTTGTGGGCTGCTTGTGCACGCATGGCATGTGTGTGTGTGTGTGTGTGTGTGTGTGTATGTATGTGTATGGATGTACAACAGCACACTTGACACAATGGCCATCTGTGTGTGCAGTGGTTTCTAAGAGCCGCTGATGTCATAATTATGGTGAAAATGTAAATTACGGGACCTGAATTCCAACCTCTTTTCATAATCATCACAGAAATAGTCACATGGACCTAAACTTTAAAACCTAACTGTCTCCTTATAGACCTCCTTCACTGGGAGTCACAATAAAAAAAATTTTTAAATCCTCTCTTACCCCAGCAGCATTTTTTTTAGTAGAGTTTGTAATGAGTTTTTATGTCTTACATTGTGCACAATAATGTATTTATTTTCATTTCTTCATGTGGTTAAATTAAATTATTTTTATTTAGTTCATTTTTAAAATTTAAATTCCATTTATAATCTGTAATACTCTGTATGTCCACACGGTGTCAGCATTAATCAAGTGAACATCGACACTGCACTTACGTAGTACATATGACTCTACTGAACCGATTCAGAACCGATTCAGAATCGGCTTAAAGTTGTTTTTGCGACTGAATCCATCCAGGTGTCTGTGATCGCACCCTTCCGGCTCTTTATTACAAGTGTTTGTTACCTAGAAACGATATTAAATTAATTTCCTTTGTTACTGGGTGTTTCTCTCTCCTCTTTCACACCTCTCTGTTAATTTCCAGGAAAGGAGCCCTTCCAAAAAAAAACAATCACACACATTCCACATAAGTAAAATGTGATCACGTGTGGAAAACGTGTGATGTGGAAGTGCATTTCATGACAACATGCGATATAATGAGTGTATCATGTGAACATAAAACAATCATGTGGAAAAATCAAATATGAGCATAAAATCAGGTACAGTACATGTGGAATGGAGGCGTGGCCTGTTAAAAACCTGTAAAGTTTATTGTCTTAAATGATTGGCTGTTAAATGCATCACTCATACATTTAATCATTGATCATCTATCAAGATGCGTTATCATTGTGTATTGTAACATAGTGTTTCTGAATGAGTGATTCTATGTTTTAGGAATAAAGCAAAGCATCTTATACCACATCAGTTTACCAATGATATATATATATATATATATATATATATATATATATATATATATATATATATATATATATATATATATATATATATATATATATATATATATATATATATATATATAGATATATATAGATATATATATTAAATCAGTTTATCCTAGAATCCTAGAAAATTTAAAGTTACAGTTTTACCTCTGACTGTTACAAAGCACTGACACTGGAGACTCCTTCCTGTGAAAGGTCAGAGCTGCTGTTAGAGAAAATGAATCAACACCTTCTAACCAATCAGAATTATTATCACAGTGCTGCGGTATTTTAAAAAAAAATAGCTGTGTACTTCCTGTCCTTACTGTGTGACAGTGTCCATGTGGTTTATTGTCCCTCATGATTGAAAATTCCTCGTACTGTATCATTAAAAGACCTAAATTAGGACCTGAACATTTTTGCCTTGAGAGTGTGTGTGTGTGTGTGTGTGTGTGTGTGTGTGTGTGTGTGTGTGTTCCTCTATACCGCGTATATGCTCAGCCTTGCATGTCTTCTTCTTGGCAGAGCTCACTACATTTCATGCCGGTGACTCCTCTTAAATCAACTTCACATGTTCTGACTGACAATCATGTGCTTACCTACAGGTCACGACGACAGGACACACACACGCACACACACACACACACACGCACACACACACACACACACACATACTGGAATAACCATTTAGCATTTAAAAAAAAAAAAAATGTCAGAGCAACAGCTACAAGTGTCTGGTTGTGAAATACAGCAGAACCTTACTAATGTTATCCTCACTGATTATGAAGGCAGAACCTTCTGTCCTGCAAAGAATGAGCTGTTTTGGTTGTTCAGAACCATTTACACTCACTGAGCACTTTATTAGGAACACTATACTAATACTGGGTAGGGCCTCCCTTTGCTCTCAAAACAGCCTCAATTCCTCATGGCCTGGATTCCACATTGACGTGATTACGTCCCTCAATTCCTGCAGATGTTCCGGGTGCTGTGAATCTCCCGTTCTTCCACATCGCAAAGGATTAAAATCCGGTTACTGGGAAGGCCACTGAAGAACATTGAACTCATGTTCATGAAACCAGTATGAGACGACTTTTGCATGCTGGAAGTAGTTGTTAGAAGATGGTAAATTTTGGTCATGAAGGGATGCACGTGGTCAGCAACAATACTAAAATAGTCTGTGGCATTCAAGCGATGATTGATTGGTATTATGGGCCCAAAGTGTGCCAAGAAAACACATTCCCCACACCACTACACTACCTCCACCAGCCTGGACTGTTGACACAAGGCAGGTTGGTTCCAAGCATTCATGCTGTTGGTGCCAAATTCTGACCCTACCTTCTGTGTGCCTCGGCAGAAATCGAGATTCATGAGACCAGACCACATTTTTCCAGTCTTCAACTGTCCTGTTGTGGTGATCCTGTGCCCACTGCAGCCTCAGCTTTCTGTTCTTGGCTGACAGAAGAGGAACCCGACGTGTTGTAGCCCATCCACATCAAGTTTCGATGTGTCGTGCGTTCTGAGATGCTTTTGTGCTCACTGCAATTGTACAGAGTGGCTATCTGCATTACTGTAGCCTTTCTGTCAGCTCCAACCAATCTGCCCTCTCTCCACCTCTCTCATCAACAAGACGTTTCTGTCCACAGAGCTGCCGCTCGCCGGATGTTTTTACCTCATTGTACCATTCTGAGTAAACTCTAGAGACTATCGTGCATGAAAATCCCAGGAGATCAGCAGTTATAGAAATACTCAAAGCAACCCGTCTGGCACCAACAGTCATGCCACGGTCAAAATCAAAGAGATCACATTTTCCCCCCATTCTGATGGTTAATGTGAACATTACCTGAAACATGGACAACATAGCACAGGATGCTTGGACCCCGTAAATCGCTGCTTGCAGCTACATTTCTTTAATTTCATTAAAGGGGGCTCTGTTGGGTTCGGTTGTGTTTAATAGGAAGTAGAAAATCTTTAATGGAATCCTTCAGGAAAACATTAAAACGGTTCCCATTAGATAATTAGATTTTTTTTCCGGTGTGGATCAGGTGTGTTCACGAGAAGACTCCCTGTGACACTCACAGTATTTTTCTGACAGCTCGGAGTTGATGAGTCGTGGCACAATGTTGACGTTTCTCAACATGGCGGAACTTTGAAGAAGTTTGCCAAAGCTGCTGCACAATTTACGCCTCTGGCCCTTTAAGAAATCGTGCACGGAACTTCTGTGAAGCCGGAAGTAACGGGGTCGCGCGCTGCAACACGGGGGGAAAAAAGTGCGGCTCGCGTATGAATTGTTATCTGTGTTGTAATAACGTTGCAATAAAAGCGCGGAGGTTGTGAAGTCTTCACGCACACGCGTGCACACGCGTGCGCGCGCAAACACAAGGGGCCGTCCCTGAGCGCGCGCCGGTTATTGGCTCTCGGTGAACTTTGCGACGAGATGTCGAGTGAGCAAGGGAACAGCAGCGCTCGTGCCTTCACCATACATCGGCTGGACTGAAGAGATCACCGAAATCGCTTTCCAGTATTTTCATTTTAGGCGGACACTAACCGGAAGACATGACCGAGAAGCGGGTCTCGCGCTGGTACTTCGGCGGAATCGCCTCGTGCGGGGCGGCGTGTTGCACGCACCCGCTGGACCTGGTCAAGGTGAGGCGCGCGCGCTCCTGCAGTATGATTGCCTGTTATAACGCAAGAGGGCTCGCGCTTGTGTCAGTGTGTGTGTCCGTCCTTCATGCACCATTAATGTCTGTTGATTTCTCAGGTCAGTGACGTAAACCAGCCTCGTGTTAGAGCGCGTGAGATGTGTCCGCATCACGAGTGTCCGTCTTATCGGTAGTGCAGCATGACACAGCGCCATGTTATGGAACGCCATAGAGTTCAAAAGTGCTGAAAGGGCGAAAGGCTTATTAAATACGAGTCGTGGCGTTGATGCCATTTTGTCTGGTCGCGTAACACGTGAGCGACATTTCTGCATCACGTAAGCGTTCTTGTGTCCGGTCCATGCTGCTCATGCTTATGGTGCAAACCTACTGACGTCAATTACGAGTGATTGACAGCCGCGTAGGTGTTTTGAACTCTCTCCAATATTAACTGGAAGCTCCGCCCCCTTCCCCACCACTCTCTCCTTAGTATTGTGTCGGCAGTCCTTTACTCGGTTTTCTGGTTTGAAAAAAAAAAAAGTGCCGACACGGCGCTCTCGCTTTCTCTCGAGGTCAATGGAAAATATCCCGAGTTAATTAATTATGAAAAGAAAAAAAACATTATCTTGTTATCACTTACGTTATAGCAGCTATAAACAGTCGTTCTCTCACCCGCCTCTCTTTTATTCCTCTCTCTTGAAGTTGATTAAGATAAAGCGTAACTTGTCATGTATCCAAAAACCCAGAAACTGTTTACTGATGCACCATGCTGACACTGGAGACTCCTTCCATAAACGTTAAATAAACATCTCCTTACAGAGTTCAATTAGAAATAAATTCTGTTAATGATTGTTCCATTTGACTGACATTAGATGAGTGCAGAGTTAACACGCCAGCTCAGCTTACTTAATTAGCAGCATAGGCCTTGTTGGATTGCTTTTTTTTTTTTCTGATAGTAAAAATGGGTAAAAATTTGTACATATTTCTTTAAAACATGAAGAAAATAAAAATAATAAATATTAAAAGGTCTTGTGATATGACCATACTCCAAGCCGCCTTATTACAAATTCAGAGTAGACATTTGTTGTATTTACTATCCAATTGGTGTCCCATATTCTGTGTACAGTATTACTCTCATCTGTTCTGGATGAGCGAAGCCTCGCTGTCTCTCACAGCCTCGGTTACTTGGACTAATGTTGACACAGCAATGTCAACACAGCTCACGTCAACACAGCTCACGTCAACACAGCTCACGTCAACACAGCTCACGTCTTCTGAGTGTAAGGATGACCTCATGATCCATGCTCACCTCACTGTGGTCTGAAGCACCTGTGTGTGTGTGTGTGTGTGTGTGTGTGTGTGTGTGTGTGTGTGTGTGTGTGTGTGTGTGAGAGAGAGAGAGATATGGCACATGCTGGGTGTGTGTATGAATGTGGGAATGTGTGTGCAGCATGTGCACTGTGATGTATGTATGTTATTTGCTTCTGTGTGTATTTGTGTGTGAGAGTTATGCAGGGAAGTTTATTGCAGTTCTGTGGACTTTGCCGGCAGTGAAACAGTTAGTGTGTGTGTGTGTGTGTGTGTGTGTGTGTGTGTTGGAGGTCAAGAAATGAGAGAGACAAAGATAGAGAGAGAAGCAAACAGAGAGAGAGAGAGAGAGAAGCAGACAGACAGAGAGAGAGACACACACACACACACACACACAGTTCTGTCTCTGAGTTGCAGTTGGCCACTTTGGCTTTGTTCCAATCAACACACACACACACACACACACACACACACACACACACACACTAATCATTTGTCTCTCGCATTCTCACTATATATATATATTGTGTGTGTGTGTGTGTGTGTGTGTGTGTGTGTGTGTGTGTCTCGCCCCTGGCGTGTCTGTGCTTGTGTGTCCTTGTGCAATACATGGTAATCTGT